>SCDY01003003.1:0-10276 GCA_004143825.1 Drosophila micromelanica | reverse complement strand
ACATCATTAAGCTGCATGTTCAACAAATTTAATAAAAATTAAAACAAAATTTGAGCGCGTGCGGTGCGCACTTTCTGCTCGACAAGCTCAATGATTGTATAAATAGACACTCACATGCACACACACACACACACACACACACACAAGTGCACACAAGCATGTTGCATTAGTTATGCTAAGGTTTTTGACATAATTAAAATTACAACAAACGCAGCCCGCTGTTAACTATGATATCCTGTTGCTCAAGGATATAAATTTCAAATTCATGCGCGCTTAAGCAGCAAAATCCTTTGCTCAATTTAATTAGAGTTTTGCGCAACTCATATACACATTTGCATAAATATATATATATATATATATATATATATATATATATATATATATATATATATAAAATATATTTAAATTTGTTTCGTGACTTAAGGCAAGCTGGCATTAGCTGGATTTTGTCCTGGCTGCTTTTCACTTGAGTTACAAATAAAACTATCTAACTAAGAGGCTGTTTAAATTATGTTTTAATAATATATGAGAGGAAAAGACCTTAAAATGCTTATAACTTGGGGACTTATTGTGTTGGACGTAAGCTAAAAATTAATCGAACCGTTTTGGGCCACACAAGTCTGCAGCTCTTAAAGGATTTATTTCAAACAAGCATAAATTAAAGTGCTTTCCCTTTTTTTGAGAAACTAATCTGTGCAGCAAAACAAGCTTAAGGTTCAATTGCTATAAAAAACTTACCATAATACACAATCGTATTTCAAATTTTTTTTTCTACATTTCTAATTTATTTGCCAACCCCGGAACCAAATCCAATTGTTTTCCATGTTTTGTGATTGTCGCACATTGTTCATTACTAAACCCTCGCACAGCTGCCACGCCCCCTTTTAAGTACTTTACAGTTTATGCCGCTTGGATGAACAGTGTTTTCGATTTGGTAAATCACTTTGCGCTCATATATTTGAGTGTGTGTGTGTGTGTGTGTGTGTGTGTGTGTGCGTAACTTTTGATACTGTGCAACACTGCAATTGACATTTTGTCAAAGGGCACTACAATGGGTTATTGCTCGAGCACATGTAAGTATGAAACTACTATTGTATTGTATCTATCGCCTGCATGTATCTCTATCTCTGCTGAGCGCACTCATTTCCTCCTTTTTGCCCCAAACATCGTTTCTTTTTTTATGCTGCGCAATAAATTGAAAAGAAAGCAAGCGAAAAACAGAACCTACAGGCGGCAACAGCAACAACATTATAGGCAATGCCAAGGCGACTATCAGTTGCAGACAGTCGTTAAAGGGGGAGAGTTTACAATGCCATCCACTAAAACACAATAATACAATACAAACACACACTCACACACACACTGGCACACATATTGCTATAGATATAGCTTTAGCTATACAAATCCTCGAGTCGCACATTTGGCATAGCTTTATGTGGGCAGCTGCGATTGAAAAATTTCACTCGCTTTGTTTCGCTTAGTGCACAGCTTACTTTTATACCCTACACCCAAGACAAATGATTGAAAAGGGGTATTTGCTAGTAAAAGACCTCAGTAAGAATGCATTCATATAATTGTGTCTTCTTTTAAGATCGTATATACGAGAGCAATATTATTATTACAGGATATGTGCCCGTCGTTCCCTCTTTTCGTGTGGCTCAAACATTGTCAATACTGGTATTCGCAGTACTTTTCATTCAATTTTCAACATCTTTACGATTTGTTACCACCCACTCCCCCATACACACACACACATACACACATACAGACACATGTTGGCCGTGTTTAATGTCACGTATTTGATCAGAAAATTAAGGATCAAAAAGGCATTTGTGTAAGCATCTGAAAATGTTGTGATTTATTGCGCCAAAGCGCTTTGCAAGTAACTGGTCTGGTCGCCAAATAACCAACAGGACATGCACCAGTAGCTGGCTTACGTGTGTGTTTGTGTGTGTGTGTGTCAGCCTGCCTGCCCTTATGATATACGACTCTAAGCAGCTGCTGTCTTGAGCTCTTTGCTTGCCGCCAGTTTAGTTTAAAACTGGGACGTGTACAATTTAATTTAATCTTTGGATTTTCTTTTGTGCATACTCTCCAACTCCAAACCCCCTCTCTTTCTCTCTCTCTCTCACTCTCTCTCTCTGTCTCTCCTTTTCCTTTATTTGTGTGACACATCAATTTTGCACATGACTTGGATACAACAAAAAAGAGAACAAAAATATGATAAAATACCAAAAATAAGTTTAATTTAAACAAGCATCTCGAAAAGTTGATAAACAAAAATTTTAAAAATTATATTTTTCTGTCATATCATGTATACAAAACCACACGAACTATATAATAAATATTTTGAAATCAGGAAATATATTTTAATGTTTGCTCAAAGTTTGCTTTTATCAAATGGTCATTGCAATAAGCGCTTGTTCAAAATGTTGTTAGAAACCACATTATTTATTGCTCAATTATATAAATAAACAGGATCAAAGGCAGACGCCTCCAACGATGAAAACTCGAATTAATTTGCTAAAAGATATTGCTTTCGCCGGCACGTACAACAAATTTGAAATGAGACACGTTGATACAGCAACAGAAACAACAACTGCTGATGGCTAAATTTAATAAATATTACACGTATCCGATATGAAATTACATATAAACATATATAGTATAGTATATTGTGTGCATACTGAGCTGAGCTTATTAAAGTCGTCTGTCAACACGCATACGCCACATGCGCCCGTCAGCCGGACTACTGATATAATTATATATTGCATATATTTATATATATGTCTACATTTATTTGAAGTGCATTGCTTTTACGCGGTTGTTAATGAATTTTGTGAAATGTAATTGCAACAGCCGTGCAATAATTGCTGTTTATGCTAATTGAAAATCAATATGAAAATCATTTGTTTTTCATTTCGGGTTGCATTTCATTCTCTGGCTTGTTAATTGCTTGGCGTTGCGCTCTGTCAATAAAACTTTTAATTTCTACTCACATTTTGTGGTTGCCTGCAAATTATTTACATGCTTTCAATTATCTGCTGACTGCCAAAATAGAACTAACTGGCTGGCAAATACGCTTAATTGGGCCTAAACAAACACTCTGATTTTTACTGAATCAATAATATATTCAGTTTAGCTTTCATTAATATTCCATATCAATCACTAAACTATTTTCACAAAAATGTTTACAAAATTGCATTTTGAATAATGCAAGACAGCGAGACGGACATTGCACAAATCCGATATACTATTTTCACTTCGTAAACGAGTATTAAAACATTAATTAAATATTTGTAATTTAATCTTAGTTAAATATTTACGTAGAAGATAAATATCGCGATATATAGTTTATCCTTTCACCAATTAAATTTGTTGATTACTCTATTATAACATTATAAACTATATATATATTTTCCTATCCAAATTTATAAATTTTGAATTCTGTTTCACTTTTCGCTGTTATTGCGTCTATGCCAGCGTTCGCGTTTATCTAACTTGGCTAACAATGTGCTACAAATAATGTTGTTTTGTAATAATTTCAGCTTTGATTGCATATTATGCACATTATGAGCTGTGTCCACATTTTGGAGGGCACGGTCGGCGACCGTTAGCCGCGCGCAAATTGCGTTGCGGCAATAATATGTATATACAAAGCAAATGCGGGGCGTATACTTAATCTGCGCAACGGACGCCAATGCTGCCCAGCCGCACAAAAGCGCTAGCGGTTATTTTTGCTCTTTATGTCAAATGAAGCGTGCAAATGCCGCAAATGCCCTTCGCCACAGTCACCGCTGGCCACGCCCCCAGAACGAAGGGAACGCACATTAAATGGGCAGCCCCAAAAACATGCGCTGCAGGCGCTTGCCAAGCAGCAGGACACGACTACGCCAGGATATTCATGCATAGTGGAATTGTGTGTGTCGTTGCTGTTTGCTCTTGTGCGTGTGTGTGTGTGGGTGTGGGTGTGTGTGTGTGTATGTTTGGGTACTTAATAAGTGACCAGCCAGCAAAAAGGACAAATGCTTCCACTGATAAAGTCATCAGAGCAACGCGGCAAATCGATAAACGAAACGAAAGCGCCAAATAAAAAATATATATGTATATATAAATTTATAGAACGGAGCACAAGAATAAAAATTGGTCTCAATTCAATGCGTGGGTTTTTGGCACAACAAAAGAGGCTGGGCCGCTTTTATGCTGACGATTTCCGTCTCATTTGCCAGGATCTAAATGTAAAATTCATTTACGTCCGCTTGAACCATCTGCCAGCCAGGCTGAATAGCTGGTTAATTAATTAGACGCACGTGACGTCATTTGCGCAGGTTTTATGCTTTTCAATTTGGAATTTTACTTGCGAATTGCGCCATTCAATTGTCTGTTCGGAGAGGGGCTCATCTAAAAAATTGATTGGCCACAAATATAAAATTAAACCATAAATCACAATTTCGCAGCGCAATGTTTAATAGGCAAATAATGCGGCAAATCTAGCTTTTGTATTTACATACATTTTTATTTGTTCTTTTTTTTGTTTTTATTTCATAATAAATGGCGGCCCACACAATGCACTTGCATTGACAGAACACGTGTCCTGCTGTGCTTGTTGCTGTTGTTGTTGTTGCCAGTTGTTGTTGGCATTGTTTATGCGCGTGTTTAGCACGAACTGCGGGCGGTCGGTCACTGCGCTGTCGACTCATAATCGAATTAGTTGCAATAAAGCATAAAATTAATTTCCGCATTGTGCGCCACACACTGGGCGACGAAAAGCACCCAACACCATACGGCTGCCGAATGCAAATCCATCTAACTGCCCGCCCCCAAATCGTGCATTTAAAATAAAATATTTGGGCCGCATTTAACAGCGCTCGTACATTTTTCCAGTACATAAAACCAGTCCGGTGTTGTCCGTTGTTGGCATTGGGTCCACTCTAATGGCAATCACTTTGGCTTGAAAGTGAAAGAGATAATAAAATGAAAGCATAAAGAATGCAGCATAAAAGGATAACGGCATAAGCACATGATATACGCTTTTATCTTGAATGAAGTTATGCCGGCAAATATGACTACAAGGACGACTAACAGAACGTAGGCAGGCCAGTCGGACAGTCGGACAGCCGGACAGTGGGACAAACAAACCGCTGCCGGATAAAACCGATTGCCAGGCGATACGAGCTGGGAATAAACACACACAGACGCACACCAACACACAAAGACGTTGTCGTCTTGTGGTCTGAGCCAGACCAAAACAATGCTGGCTATGTCCTGGGAACATTGCGAACTGAGGACTGTGCAGCATACATAAGTTTACAGTTGGCGTGGGCGAAGGCAAACGCAAACAAATTCAATTTTCTTGCCCTCGCACTGCAAGCGAAAGCTTTTTTCTAAGAGGGTGGTGTGTGCGAGTGTGTGTGTGCATGTGTGTGTGTGCATGTGTGTGTGTGTGTACTAGACTCGCTCACTGTGCATTTTGTGGCAAAGCGTATTTATGCCAAAAAGCTTTGGCATGCCTCACATACGCTCAATAGCATCTTAATGCCAACGCCAATGCCTCGCCAGGCAAAGTCTGCGCATATTTACCAAGTTCCATGGCATACTTTCAGGCAAAAGCAGCAGGCATTGGGGATATAGAAAATCCGGCACAAGGCGGCTCAACAACTCGTTTCGTTGCGATCCGACAAGTCGCCCAGTTGAGTTGAGTCGAGTTCTTATATTCCATCACAAAGTGAAAAGAGTATATTCGGTTTGACGTCTAAGGACTTGAAACTTGAAATATATATATACATATATCTTTCTCAGGTTTAAAGTCAGATAAATTAAAATTTTTTTTAGACTGATTACTGATAAGTTTCTCGCACAATTTAAGATGCAATAATTATTAAGACAGTTTTTTTACTGTTTAAAGCTGTTCTTATGCTGTGAATGAGTATTGCGCAGTCGGTTACACACCACTGCAACGTTTTTATTTGTTTTTCTTTTTAGAAACGTTTGCGAAATTGCATGAAATATGCCTTAACCTACAGTTTAATGCACAGCATAACGAACTGCAGCTGAATGTGTTGATGTGTTCACGGGGCACATACCTTCACTCCCCCTTATTGCACCCCAAACTAACTGCAGGCATTCAAATGTATTGCCAACAGTAGCCGTAATGGTTTCTATTGCCTGAGCTTAATAGCCAAATCCCCAGCGGCCAGCCATTTGCCATATTTTTTTAAGCCTTGTGCTTGTGTGTGTGTGTGTGTGTGTGTGTGTGTGTAGTGTGTGTCTATCAGTAACATGCTTCATCAGCTACTAAGATACTGAGACACTTAGACAGTTAGTCATTCAGTCAGTCAGGAGAGCAAAAGCGACCCATTTGCCATCGGCACTAGCACACTTTAAAATCCACCAGGCAGCAGTTAAAAACTTTTTTGCCAAAGGGGTCTCTTTTCAAGCCAGCCATACAAATCCCTCATGCCCCGAAGTGCTATTACTGAAATTGAAGACATCTATAAGTTCTGCTACCAGTTTGCATGTAGCTTTTCTTTCCTTCTTGCTTGCTTCTGTTTTGGTTTTTTTTTCTTTTCGCCGAGCTACTTGGGCCGTGTTCATATGTGCGTACACTTCTCAGTCGCTGTCCGTCGCTTCCTCTCAGCAACGCTTTTATGGTAATGAGCTCACATTACAAGCGACAGCAGCAGCAGCAGCAAAAGTAGCAGCAGCAGCAGCGGCAGAAATGGCGCAAAAGCAAAGAAACATTTTGACATGACGCCCTTTTGATAGACGCAAAAAGTGTCAAAGCGGGCTGTTTGATATGTTGGCAGATATGTCGTGAGACGCTCAAGTTGGCAAAACTTTAAAGACCTCACGTGAAACATATTTTCACGAGGGGTTTTTGAAATTTTCATTCCCATTTAATCATTTTGAGACTCGCATTGATTTTGGTTTTTTTTTTTTGTTTGTTTTTTGCCTGGGCCTTTCCAAGAGAAATTCGCAAAGAGCTGAATGAGAAAGCTTTTAAAAAGACTTTCTGACTGTCTGTTTCCCACTTGGCTTACAACCGAAAATCCGTGTTAAAACCTCAGGGTAAGAACAGCTAAAAAAAAATGCCAGACAAAAAAATATAATTAGAAACAATTCCAAGCGGAATCTGTTTCGAATATTGAGCTTTCATTTCTTAACTAAACTTCGATTTGTAAACGCAATCGCAAATTTCACAAAAACTGCAAATCTTTTCAGAGTGAACCTAGGGTATATGCCTGGCTGTCGATTTAATGCATGAATCCTTTTGATGTTCCCTTAGTAAGTAAGACCATTTATTATTCATCGACAACACCTCGCAAGCATCGGCATGCTGGGAAAAGTTGCTTCTGCTTTCAGCTTTCAACTTTTTTTTATTCATTTTGCAGCCTTATCGCATAACAGAAATGGAATCGCAACATTCAGGGCGAAGGAGTCATCCGTTTTAAAGGCGCTGCAGCGTGCAAAATGTTTATTTCCGTAATTTAAGTTGAGCGTCTTTTATTTTTCTTAACGCGTTGTAAAATTGTTGGATCCGGCGCTATATGAAACGAACTGGAAACATGTTGCCAGCTTGAATGCAGTTTTATTCAACAACAACAAATGAGACTGTACGTGTGTATGTGTATGTGTGTGTGTGTGTGTGTGCAGGTTGCGTTCTCCTTGACAGGTTAAAGGCCGGGCTGACACGCCCACGCCAAGAGCCGCTTTCTAGTTGCCTTCCTCTACATTTGATTTGCGCTTCTACAAAGCCCTTTCTCGCAATGTTTTTTGTTTTCTCTATTTTTTTTCTGTTTTTTGTTGCGACGCGTCTCGCCTCGTTAGGTGCCCCTGTCTCCTCCTTTTGTTATAAATGTAAAATCTTGATGTTGTGCTCATTTTGGCTGGGCATTGTTTTTATTATTGTTGGCACTTACACGTTTTTATTTGTGCGCCTCCCAACAACTTGATCCTTGCGGCAAGGGACCTTGAACTCGGTGCCAGCCCGCTAACGAGTTACAACAAGGCCCATAAAAATGCGCGTATGTGTGTGTGTGTGTAAGTGTGTTTCTGTGTGGGTGTGCAAATATTTCATATTTATTTTACGTACTTTTTGCGAGTGCTCATAAAACTCTGCGAGTGTAAGTGTGAGTGGGTGTGGGTGTATATTACATTACGCATGAAATGCATTTAGTGCTACCAAAAATGGCAGTCATTCAATAATTCAATTAAATGCTCTCAATAATTGTTATCGAGTGTCACTTGGCCATCCGCTCGAGCGTAAATTTCATTTGGAAAATTTAAATTCAAATTCAAATGCGTAATTCACATTTGCTTGTTGTTTCTGTTGCTGTTTAAACTTTATGCAAAGCAGCAGAGCAAAGCAAAAACTAGCACACAAAACGCAAATACGCACGAGTAAGCAGCAAAAGCTATAAGCTATACTATATAATGATCAGCTATAGAGAATATGTATATATATATCTCTCTACGAGAGCTTTATGTGTGTGCGCTTTAGCGTAACAACATTATAAAAATGCAAAAACAAAATCAGTGTCAATCAGCGCACACAACTGTATAGCATACATATACAACGGATATACATATATATGGTTATATTTATATACAACTTTATAAGCACATGCTCCACTGAACTGGACGCTCAAAACAAAATCCAAAGGCGCATTTGTATGTTAAGCAATGTTAGACAACAAAAGGAAAAAACATTTTAGAAACAAAAAAAGACAGAAAGCAATAAAGAGAGAGAAAGAAAAACAGGAGACAATTTGAGTTGTGTCTCTCGTTTGTTGTGCTTTGGCAAAAATGGTTTCAGTAAAAATACAAAGTAAACCAAAATGCAAAGAGAGCACACAAAAAAAGAAAGAAGTAGAAAAGGAAACAGACTGCTGCATACATACTTATGTGTATGTGTGTACATATGTGAGGTAATTCTTAGTTAACGAGCAAGCAAAAACGTATTCACGCTTTGCTTAATCCCCAGGGAACCCAAGTGTATGTGTGTATGTGTGGGTGTGTGCCTAGAACAATGCATTGCCGCTCTATGACCATACAATTTAAGCCCTAATTGTGGGCAATTACTTTTTGCTCGGCTAATAAAAACGTTAGAAATATTTGCGCATTTTAACTAATGATTTTCTGCTTAAGCGCAAAACTCGACGGCAGTCGCAGGCCAAGTAAATGCCGCCTAAATAAACAAAGCCTAAACTTTTACTGTTTCCGTGTGTGTGTGAGATTATGTTTATGTGTGTAGATTGTGTGTGTGTGTGTGTTTGTGTTAAAGGTAACATCCAAAGTTGCCTTTTGTTTCTATTTTCATGTCTGTCACAGCTTTTAATGACTTGGCACACACAGCGTACCATATAGGAATATTGCGTATACGCCCCCCCTTAACGGCTTTGTCCGCTGCCACACACTCACACACGCACACACCTTGTTAGTCAGGCCGCATTGACACACTTATTAATAATTCATTTTGTGCTAATAGAATGTTCGGATTTCAAGGTAAAACAGACACAAACACATGTAGCCACTTTAGCCCCAACTTCCTAAGCCCCGTCCTGCGACGGCATAAGCCAAATAAATCAGTAGGACAGACAACACGCACTCAGATATCGTGTCCTGTGCTTTTGGCTCTTAGCATAATTAGTTGATATTCAATAATTAAGCACAATTCGAAACAAAATTCGACTGTCAAACTAGCTTACATAATGGTAAATGGATTACAGAAACAAGAGCTGCGACCTTTGAGACCTGCCTCACCTGGGCGCAAACCTGGCTGAACCTGATTGATGGCCTGCAGATGGATAGATGGGGCAAAATGTAATCATATGGTGCTTAACTTACAAGTTAAGGCCGCATCGAAAGGATAGCTGTCTATAGCCATATAACTTGAACTGCAATTTGAGCTGAGTGTGTATATTTGTATCTGTAACCAGAATTATAAATGCATGTATAAAGTGTATCTATTACCTTTTATGCATCTGTAACCAGTATTGATTTTATTCAGTTAGACAGTTACAAGTAAATTACCTGTATCTGTATCTGTAATTGTATCTGTATCTGCATCTGTGGTTATATCTGTTTCCAAGCTTACGCTAATAGTATCTGGATTTGCGTTTGATTATGCAAAGTCCTCGTTATACGCTTAATTTGTTAAGCGCACTCAAAACGCGCTGTAAATTTAATTAGCTCATTATTCTATAAATGTTTATGACCCATAGTTGAAATTCATTTCATTTCAAGCCAAAATACGGCAGAGTCATTAAAATTTCTT
>SCDY01002999.1:0-20985 GCA_004143825.1 Drosophila micromelanica | reverse complement strand
GATTTATTGTTTTTTTTTATTTATCTCAATACTTATTAAGTGCCGAGAGTTTGTGTGAATGTGTTAAATGCTGGGTTCAGGGTATCTCCTAGTCGGGAGGTCCCGACTAGAGCAATCTTACTTGTTTTAAAATATGATTGACAACCCGGACCATTCAGATAACCAAATTACCAGTTGATTAATATGTTTAAAATTCACTTAAATTATGTAAATATAAACTTGGTAATTTCTCGTTATAAAATACAGAAATTAAATCAGAACCGGACTATATATATTTTATATATATATTATTTAAACTTAAGGATGACTTGATCTGTTTCTGTTGAAAGGAAACTGGTTTAAGGCATACAGGTTTTTTTAAGTCGGACTATCTGCTGATTAAGATCAAATTACAATATTGTGCAGCTATCGATTTCTTAGCCATCGATACACTTTTCGATTATTTACTGTTTTTTTTTTCTTAATAGATTATTGTCCTATTTGCTACCCTACTTAGACAAAAATATACGCGTGCCCGGCTATTTTAAATCTTTGTGGGCTACAGAACCGATTAATATTATACTAGTACACCATATCGAACGTGCACTGTGCATGATCATTCATTCAATTTTCTCTCCCCTCGCACTCTCTCCATCTGGTCGCAGAGCCTGGGCATACTGGGCTCGGTGCCGGCAGCGCTGCTGATTATCTCTCTGCTGGGACTGCTCTTTTATTTGATGACGCGCTGCTGTGACCGGAAGCCTCGTCCGGCGCACTCCATAACCAGCCTGAAGGTGGCGCTTTCCATAGTGACGGTGATGTGCTGTGCGGCGATTGGATTGGGTCTCTATGGGAACGACGATCTGCACAATGGGCTGCTGGAGGTGCTGACCGCTGGACGCAAGGTGGACAATTTGGTGACAACCATTCGAAATCAGACGCACATACTCGAGAACACGCTGACCAATCGCATACGCCCCCAGCTGGTGGAGCTGGCGGACATCTTCGATCAGCCGGTGTCCAATCAGACGGCGCTCTCTAAGCTCTTCGTCTCGCTCAACATTGTGCAGGGCAACGTGACGCTGGCCACCAATGCGGCCAGCGATATACGACGTCCCCTAATGGGCATCTCGATGACCCATTTCCTTACAGTGAGTACCGTTGTCATCAGTTCACCAGCTTCTCATCTCCATCTCTCCCTCTCTCTCTCTCTCTCTCGCTATCTCGGCTTTTCTCTCTCTGCCTATCTCTTGCGCACGCACAGCGCGGCGATCAATGGGAGCTAATACGTTGGCCCGGCACGGTGGCGACCCTGGCACTGCTGCTTGTACTCTGTGCCGTACTGCTGGTGGGCGTGGCACGGCACTCACGCTGCGCCCTCATCCTGTTCAGCGTTTGTGGTCTGCTGGCTGTCACCGGCTCCTGGCTGATGTCCGGCCTGTATTTGTCCTCGTCGGTGGCGGTGGGCGATCTATGCATTAGCCCCGCCGATTTTCTGGTCTCGACAGCGCCACGGGATCTGCCCACCAATGTGCTGCTGCACTACACACAATGCGAGCCGGGACACACGAATCCGTTCACACAGCGGCTGCGCGAATCGCAGAACTCCTTGAACAATGCGCGCAGCGCGATGGCCACCGTGATGAAGATCTCGCTTGTGTTGTTCAAGAGCTCGGGCCTCCAGCCAAAATTGGGTGCGGTGAATGCCGATTTGAACAGCAGCGAACGGCTGCTCACCCAGCTGACCGCTCTGGTTGACTGCAAGGCGGTGCATCATAATTTTCTGGCCGCAGCGCGAGGCCTCTGCGAGGGAGGACTGCTCGGTCTGGTGCTGATGCTCATAGCCAGCTTCATAGCGGCCATACTGCTGACCATTATGGTGTGGGTGGACTCGCACACGTGGATCTACATACGGAAGCGCAACGACTATGCTCAGGTGGACGAGCCATCGTATATATCGCATCCGGCGCCACAGAACCATCAGCAGATGATGAATGCGGCTCGCACTCTGCCGCGCAATCATAACGGGTAGGTGTTAAGTGTTGGCTAGACTGATCCGATTGCAGCTTGGAAAACCGCTTTCATTGCAGGCACTTCAGTCCACCGGTGATCAGTGGCTCCCACACGTTGCAGCACCCCAACAAGCGACAGCAGCACGAGATGATGGCGCACGCACACATCCAGCAGAATATGCGGGCAATGGGCACCCACACGCTGGGCAGACTGCCCTCGCACAACCACAGCCCCACCCACATGACTGGTAAGTTCCGACTGCCAGCTGGTGAGCTGTCGAGCATCACTACTATCACCACCACCCACACCACCACCACCACGACCACCACCACCACCACCACCACCACCACCACCACAACCACCAAAATGCCATCAGTAGCACTCTTAGCTTCACTAGCACGATCCCACATTCTGGCCCTTCTCTTTCTGTCACTCACTTTTTCACTCTGTTTTTTTTTTTTTGCTGACCTCTTTCTAAAAATATCACGCATTCAGTTTTGCAATGAACAAATAATAATATCTGGTTAACTTTGATTTGAGGAAGAAGTTCTTATGAGCTAAAACAATTTTTCGATGCTTTTTTGAATATCACACCACACCTTGATCTAAATAACCATCTTGTATATTATTAAATATATTTTGGTTAAATATATATCTTGGAATAATTTCAGTTGACAATAGACATTTTTGATGTGTGTTTATTAGGTCTTAGCTTTGCTTTAATTATAATAAATTAAGGAAAGAAAATAATAGAGATATGTGATACAGACATGTCTTTATTTTAGTGTTTATTATACTCAATGAAACGCTGTCCGTCCATATGACCACAATTCCTTTCGCCGCTATTAAATCTCGAATGTATTCATGAGGCTTGCAAAATAGTTTTAATTTATATGTCCCCCAAAGCTTTATTGTTAAGCATGTAACATTTTTAAAGATGATTACACTATGAATGAGTATTGCGCGATCGGTTACATCCGACTGCAACGTATTTGCTTTATAGTCGAGTCAAGGCTTAGGGTTAATATTACATTTGAATTTGCCCTCTCTTAAGATTTTGATGATCATATATATCATATACAACATATGTGCCTTTAAATGTAAGAATGTTTTTGGAATACCATTATATAGTTTCCGTTCCAATCTAAGAATAAGTATTCAAGTTACCTTTTCTATGAGTAACAATTTTGCAAATCGTTTTCGAGCCGGTTTTCACTTTTTTGTTTTATTATTTATTTGATTTCTCTGCTCATTTGCCTCATTCTCATTCCATGCGTCCGACGCCCGTCGATATCCACGAATCCGCCTCATCCGTATCCGAATCCTCATCCGCCTTGCTAATTGTGTGTACATTTTAGGTCCCAATAACGGTAAATATGCAACCCTAAGCAAACAATGCAAAACTTTGGAAGCCAATGACTTTTACTGAAAATCGTCGCCAGCCGCCGCCGCAGCAGCTTCCTCCGTACCGCCCACCACACAGGCCCAGGTGGCCCAGGCCCACGCTCACGCCCAGGCTCAGCAGCAGCAGCAGCAGCAACAACAACAGCTGGGTCCACAGCCAATCTACTGCCATCATCCGCATCAGCATCCGCACGCGCATCCGCACGCCCATCCCCACTCGCACTCAGCGGCCGTTGCCGCCGCCGTACAGCACCAGCACGCCATATACCACCAGCAACAGGCCCAGGCCCAGGCTCAAGCCCAGGCACAGGCACAGGCACAGGCCCAGCAGTACGGCACATATACGACGGCCGCGGCGGCACATCATGCTCAGCAGCATCATTTGCCGCCGCCGGGTCAGAGCCAGATCTATCAGCAGATACCGGCGCATCTGGCTGGGCAGCTGGCGCCCAATGGCAATCCGCATTCGATTTATCAGCCGCTGGTCGCGGTTAGCCAGGGCTCCATTTACGTGTCCAATTTGGCGACGATGCGCCGCCAGAATAGCCAGGGTGGGCCGCAGATACCCGCGCACCATCATTTGGCGCCGGTGCAGGCGCAGCCGCCGCCAAATCCGCACCAACAGCAGCAGCCAAATCCTCATGCCCACCAGCAGCAGGCGCCACAGCAGCCGCCGCCGCCTTCGTCGCAGCAGCAGCAGATGATGCAGCATCAGCTCAAGTCGCCGCAACAACAGCCACTGCAGCAGCCGCCGCCGGAGGCGGAAGTGGTGCCCATTAGCACCACCATGGACACGGCCATATACGATCGGGATAAGCAAATCTACAAGTGCTCCACTCTGCGCCAGGGCGGCAAGTTTGATCCCAAGTACAAGCCATCGATACTGAACTGCCCACTGCCCGAGATACCCAAGGATGCGGAGCAGCCCAAGGTGGAGTCCATCTATCAGCAGCAACAACAGCAGCATCAGCACCAGCACCAGGGACAGAACTATTCCAAGTAAGTTAGCAGCTAATTTCGTGCGCCGCCTCAAACCTTCCGATTCCCCTCCATATTCCATGCAGAACCTTGCAACGGCCTCCGATGAAGCTGCCGCCGCAAATGAAGGCCATACCACCGCCGCGCATTGGCACGCCCACCTCGCCGCCGCCGCCATCAACCACTCAGGCCGATCCGGCGCTGCTGAATGGCGGCATCGGTGGCACCGATGATGCCGCCCTGCCGCCACCACCTTTGGAGGCACAGACGCATCTCACCAGTGCCGTAGATGCCACGCCGCCCAAGTCGCGCGTCCAAGCCGCCAACGGCAAGGCCGGCAATGGACTCCCTCTGCACAATGGCGGCGGCGGAGCAGCTGCTGGCGGTGTTGGCAACGCTGGCGTTCTCGACGATGACGATGACCTGCCCCCGCCCCCGCCGGCGATAACCGACGAGAGCAACTATGCCGTTACCGAATTGTAAACGGAGCAGCTAATGTATGGAAACAGCATGGGGGAGGCCAGTTCTGGCATTTAGTACCATTTGAGTGTTCCTTGGTTATTGATTTGCATTTCGAATCCTAATCCTTTCTATGCATCCTACAAATTAGGGCTAGCCAAAAAGAAAAACAAGAGAGAAAAAAGAAAAAAGATTACTTCAAACTAATGAAAAACAATCCACAACTGGACTTTTGTATATATACAAACACACATGTATATATATATATATATATATATATATATGTATCTGTCACATATACTATACATTCATATATACACAATATTCAGTACGAATATTTTCTTTTTGATAATAGGCATTTTTATGATCGCAAAAATTTTATGTAACAATTTTAGCTGGACAGAAATGAAACGAAACGAAACGAGACAAAGGACACGTGTAGCAAGAAAAACACATGCAAGGATAATAAACAAATATGGGAAGACATATTGTATTATATAGCGTTATATGCATACATATTATAAATATAGTTATATGTAGGAGTGTATGTAGGCCGGAACTACCCACAAAAAAAAAAGAACTTATAAGAGAAAACAAGAAAAAGACAAGTAGAAGAGAAAAATGTAAAACTAACAGAAAACTGAACTCCTGCAACATGTAGCCAGCCCTCTCCATACCAAAAAGAAACGCGGACTATTATAAAAAAATGAAAATTAAAATTTTGGTTGCGAAACAACATTTGTAGGTTGTATCCTAAGACTCAGGAAATAATGAAGAATTTGAGCCAAAGAAATTGTGTTTTCCAATTTCCCATTATGACCATTTTATAAACTCAGTAATTGAACCAAGATTAATCTGTAAAACCCGTTCCTGAGTAAATAAGTAAATAGGTTATAATCGTAATTTTAAAAATATGCTCAAAATTATTCATTATTGACTGAGTGCTGTGTACAATTTCCAATGAAACCCTAGGGAAATGTCATGAAAACTTAGATAATTAGAAAACTTTTTTTAATTAAAAAAAACAAGATCTACGGTCCGAAAAAAAACCAATTTCGTTTAGATGAACAGACGTCGCTTGCGGATTAGAATATCCGGTAATAAGAATTCATCAGAATTTAGAATCGTTATTTAGACACTTTAAATTTGTAAACAATTTCGAATATGAGAAATTTATTTTGAAATCATACATTTTAAAACAATATTGGTTATACAGATTTTCAATAGCTGTCTAATTCTACAAAGCGAGTGTCCACTGTACGTTACTTGAGGTTATAGAGGAAACAGCTAGGGGGCACAACTGTGGCGAGGAGTAATCGTTTTTTAAGGCATTTAGTCGAGTCAATTTCTTTCAAATTATGTTCAGATAGCGGAGTGTATGTGTTTGGGTGCATGGGTGGGTGGGTGGTTGTGTGTGTGCGAGTGTGTGAGTGTTCGCGTTGGGACTTGTGGGTTATTGGGTTGTGCGCCAGGTTAGATTCGGTTTAAACAGTTCTGACCTTGCGATTTTATTGTAATTAACCGTAAGCTTAACAACAATGCATTTATTAACAATTTAAACTAAATACTTAGCACATTCCGAGTGCGCATATACATATACATACTATATACATATGTAGCTATACAAGTAACTGTATATTTAATAGCAGTAGCTAAACCAAAGTAAAAGCATAGCCTAAAACAAACCGAAAACTGGAGTATATATACACACACACATATATATATATATATATATATATATATATATATATATACATATATATATGTATATACCCAGATCGTGTGCTAACAGATAGCAATATATGAATGAAATAAAAGTACTGTTCTCATAACTCGGCTGAGCCGAAGCAAACTGCAACCGAAAAGACAAAGCAAAATGAAATGAAGAAAAGCAAAAAACTAAAAAGTTATATAATAATATAGATATAATATGTATATATGCATATGTGCATATACATATGCATACATAAATGGACTAAAGCATTATGATAATTATAGAAAGAGCTAAAGTAACACATGAATGTAAAACTCAACACTTGCGTAGTTAGTTAGCGGAGTTGTTAGTGGAATTCTATAGAGGAACAGTGTGAACAGAGGCCCGGCAGGAGGTCTCATCAACTATAAACTCACTCGAACACTGCTCGACTAGTCACCGAGTTCTTAACAAACATGAAACACAGACATACACAAGAATATATATATAAATATATATGTATACATACATTTATATATACATACATATAAAGATAAAAAATAGATAACAGTACATCTAAAGATTTATTACTAGACTACTATTGTACACTATATAGAGCACATCGGGAATGATCATTGATTGTATAATATACACATATATATTATATAATTATACACATATATATGAAACACATAAAGCGTAAACGAAATAGAAACAACAGAAACAAAACAAAACAAAAATACAAGCCCGACACGATTTCGAAAATTTATTCGATAAACTTAAATTTTTAAGTATTTATACATATGTATAGATCTGTAAAGTAACTTCAAAACGAAAAACGACCTAATCAAGTTTTTTTATTCGCTTATATACAATTACAATACATAATGTTATAAATTATTGAAAGATATGTCACGAGCATAGCTGACCCCGCCCCTAACCCGCCTTGTTCCACCGTCAACTTAAAGGCTCGGTTGTTCGAAGTTCGATTACCCTTGCAGACAGACAGATTCAAAAAAAGGAGAAAAGCGGGAAAAAGGAAAGGGGAGAAAAAGAAAAAAAAAAAAAAAAAAAAAAAAAAAAAAAAAAAAAAAAAAAAAAAAAAAAGAAACTTGAAGTGATTATTCCTACGTAGGCTATATAATATACAAGCAATCAGATTTTTATCGAACTTTTAGAACAATACAAATTGTAATTAATGCGTATGGACTGGATTAACCGATCTTAGCTACATACACTCAGAGAAAATCAACAAAATTTGTATTTAAGAACGTTTCCTTTTAATCCGGAAATCCCTAAATGTAAGATTCAGATATAGTACTCAATCGAGGAAACGTTTAACAAATACTTCAAGTACGAAAGAAAATTCTGTTATAAGTATTTTGCTCTTAATTCATTTTTAATCAACTTTTTTATTGGGAAACATAAACACTAATATTAAATTATAATCAACTTTAGAATATTCAAAAACGAAATTTTTTTTTTAGAGGATTCGAGTTGTTGGAATATTTTTTTCCTGAGTGTATGTACATTTATAGAAAACTTCTGCAAGAGTATTATAAGAACCAGTAAAAAAAATTAAGATTTTATTTGAAATAAGGAGTTGATGGAAGAACTAGACTTTTGGGTTTGGTGGAACGAAGTGCAGAATGGACTCATGACAGAAGTCGATCGAAGCTATATACATACACACACATAAATACATACATATACATATATAACACATTAGCTCGTAAATATATTTCTGTGTTAAATGTTGTCATCGTACGCGTTGTAGTTATTAAACGGAAAATACAAAAGATATCGAACAAATTTTCGCAGCTGAGAAGGCGTCGCAGGGCGTGGCAAGATCAAGTTGTACAACATATACATACATTTACTGTATATGCATATATAGTTAAAGTCAATGTAAAGACGTGGCGAAAGCAGAAGCTTGAAACGAAAACAAAAAAAATAAATATTTATAAAAATTATAAAATGAACATAATTTAAAAACTTAAAAAACAAAAACAATGAAATGAAAATTCGTAAGGAAAGTCAAGAATCATAATTAAAAGACACCGCATACTTATAATTCGGGTATGTTCGGAAAATAGCTTGCGATACAATTTCGCCAAGTTGCGTGAATTTCAGTTCGGGAACTGAAGAACCGATAGTATGGCATGGTATTTTATGCGCAACAAAGTAGAAACTACAAAACAAAGAACAAAAAAACAAAAGAAAAAAAAACAAAAACAAAAGGCACAAAACCCGAGAAATTTCATTCAAGCAAAAAGCGGCAAACATAAAAACGCTAAAAACGAAAAATATTAATAAAAATAAAATAAATGATAAAATTCAATTACAAAACACGTTTGGAATTTACTTGATATGGGTTTAATTTAGGTTTAGCTTGGAGTTTGCCAATGGAAAGTATAGAGATAGCTATAAACTATCAAACCGAACTAGCAAATGGCTACTTTGGCATTCGGCTGGGATCCGAAGCCAGTTCCTCGTTTTTCAGTTGCCTTAATGCCTAACCAACGCATCATCATCATGGGTACAATTTAACACCATTTAAAATAAAAAATTTGTATATATTTTAAGCATTTTAATTACTATTTCTTCGGTTGATAACATTTTATTTTTATTAAGCAAAATAATTTTGTTTTATTTGTTCATTTGTTTGCGGTTTTACTAAATCGTTTATTTAAATTATAGATCAACCATCTTATTATATTTTTTACATAAGCGGAGGTAAAGGGAAGTTGTGGAAGAACGTTAAAATTGTTTTTACTCTTTTTTTTTCATAATTGTTTAATGTTTTCAGAATCCGTTTCTATACACAATTTTAATTTCTTAAATGGCTCCATAAAAAAATTTGAAAGTGGTTTTCTGATTGTAGATAAGTCTTATTAGCAACGTATGGTAAAATTTCCCTTTAGGATTCTTAAGAAAAATATATTAACATACAATTTTTGGGGCGTATTCACAGAGTGGATAAGCCCAAAAATTATTTAAAACTATATTTTTTAGTCTCTGGAATCGACGCGTTCATACAGACAGACTGACACACAGACGGACATGGCTTAATCGACTCGGCTAGTGATCCTGGTCAAGAATATATACACTTTATGGGGTCGGAGATGCTTCATTCTGCCTATTACATGCATTTTCACAAAACCAACACACCATTTTTTACCCATTTTCAAAGGGGTTCAGGGTAACAATAGGTGTGTGAATTGGTAAGAATTATGAAAGCAAGCTCTATTAGAAGTTTACAACAGTCATCCGCTTATTGGATTCAATTTGATCCACTATATCACAGGTTGTTTGCCAAACCTAACTTATTGCTTGAACGGAAATGAAGAGTATAACATTAGACATCTGTCTCTTTTTCCCAGCTGAAAGTAAGTTGAGAAATTTGTAAAATAACCTTTCTCAAAGCTGTTGTTTTTATGTAGGATAACAATTAATAAAACTAATATTAATTTTCTTTATCATTGTGCACATTTTCAGCAGCATACTTTATTTCAACTTGTATAATAAATATATTTCTCATTTTTATATGTGTATGCATATATATATTTATATATGCATATTACTTGTTACTAAACCGTTATCGGTTGATGTTTTGTTTTCACTTAGCGCCTAAACAAATAAGATTAGAATAGTGCAAATTATTGCTACACATACAATTGACCATTGGAGCAATTGTGCTTTAACTATTACTGGAACAAAAGGTACTTGCACGCACAGACAAATCCAAATAATATAATATAAAAAAAGTAAAAAGGACAATGTAATAAAAATATGTTTGAAAAACGCCCTGCAGAGAACAACAACAACTACAACAACGTTGCAACAGAGTAAATAATTATAAATATAAATAATAAATTGATTATAAATACATATATATATATATATAAATGTATATATGTATATATATATACAATTTAAATATATATACATATTTATAGAAGATAAATGAAAATATAACTGATGAATATAAGTAGAAATACATAAAAGCAAACAATTCGTTTGTTTTTGGGCTGCTGTCCCTCAAGATTTCTTTGGAATTACAGAATTTTGTTTGGTGTCTAAGGTTCTGGTTAGATAATGCTTAAGTCGCTACAATTTGAAACGGGGGCGAGTCAAATTAAGGCAGAGGATATGAGGGAGTGGTAGGGGAGGGGCGTGGAAGTCTGCTCAAGCTTGTCGTTGTTCTTCATAAGCATTCGATCTGTGCCTGCGACCAAAGTCAATTAGTTATTTATTGTTCATTGCACTATTGACTGCCACAGCCACCAGCTCCGGCACCGATGAGGATCCAGCACTGCTCTGGCTGACAGTGCGCGCATGATCAACGTGGTTGCTAATCGCAGCGGCTGCTGCCGCCGCCGATGCCGTAGCCGATATTGGCATAGCTGCTGCACTTGCAGATGCTGCAGAAGCTGATGCTGCAGATGCTGTTGCTGCTGCTGGTGGTGTTGCAGCATTCGGCGACGTTGATTCGGGCGCTTCAGCGGTTACAGGCTCCACGGTTGGGAACACGGGCGGCGTGGCCATGGACACAACTGGCGTCTGTATCATGGGCGTTGGTGGCGACCGATTCGCCGGCAGCTGATGAGCCGTTTCGCCAGACATTTGCATATGATATCTGTGGGAGCGAGAGAGAGAGAGAGAAAGCGCATTGCAGCAGCCAGTAATGCGTATGGGAAGCTATCAACTCACTTGTAAATGTTTTCGGTACTCTCGACAACGCCCTGGGTTAAATTGAGGCTGCGTCCCTTAATGCCCGACTCCTTGGCGGGTGGTGACCACCAATTAAAGACGCGCCCCACAACCGGCACATGGCGCAGTATGCCCTCCTGCCAGAGTTTCTCCTCAGACTCGCGCTGCAGATCCGCTGTAGCCGCCTCAATGCCCTGCAGTTAAGCAGCCAACAGTCACAAAATGGATTCTTGGATCGATTTCTGTGTGCTCTTACCTTCTTAACAATTTCCGACATGGTGTCCAGAACGCGCGAATTCTCCTGCACGCTCTTGCCAACGGTGACAACGAGGTCCAGCAGCTCCTCCACCTCCGTTTCGTGCGTGACCATGCCGAAGCGCACGCAGATGAGTCCGTCGGTGCCCTCGCCCAGCGAGAAGGCATTGTCCGTTGACTTGAGTGCCTCCACAAGGTCGATGTTGAGCTTGTTTAGCTCTGTTTTGGCCTGATCTGTTAGCAGCGACTCCCAACCCTCGGGCACAAAACGAACACCGCCCATGCCCGCCCATTCAGGCAGCGGCACCAGCCTAAGCACCTCGCTGCGCTCAACTAAATGCATAAAGCGTGCCTTATGCTTGATCGTAGCACGCAGAATATCCACATGCGCCTCTAGGCTTTGCGCAAAGCTTTCCAGATTCTCCGAACTGGGGGGCTGCTCACCCAGCCCCAGCTCCAGCGGGCAATAGCGAATGCAGCTGCCATGCGTCGGATGCTCAATTACCTCGAAGTCAAACTGAAACCAGATGAAAATTAATTTGTTAGCACCAATCAGAGCTAGTTGGATAGTTGACATGGACACTACTACTACTACTCACATTGGGACAGTCGCGTTGTAGTATCTGGCCCAGCCAAGAGTTAAGGCGATCAAAATACGAAGCATTGTTGCTCTTCTCCAGCGGTTTGAGCCCGCTCTCGGCAGTTGGCTCGGCACCAGATGTCATTGGAATGGTAGTGCTGCCATCGAACTGATAGACGACCACAGGAGCAGCGGCATCGAACAGTGTGTTCACATCGAAGGCGCTGTTAATGATGTCCGACAGAGCGGCTCCTGTTTGTGCGCCCGGCGTGTGGCTCTGAATGTGGTCAGAGTAAGATTGAAACGTACAGATCAGAAGAAAATTATAAATTATGTTCAAATGCTGCGGGAGCAACCTGATTCAAATGTCTAAATCTTTTCGATAGTGATATGTATTATTTAATTTATGGGGCCGGGAGTGGGATATATATATTATTATCGATTTGGCTCCCAGTGGTCGTATCTAAAAAAATATTCAGGAGGGCATCAGTAATGTGTCTAAAAAAAGTTTGTATATCTAGCTTTAACAAACTTTAACTGAAGAAGATATATAGCCTCAAGAGCGGCGAACAAAATTGCCTTCATACCTATAGACCTACAGACCCGATATCATACATCCACAGACGGACCGACAGCACCATGGAAACCGTGAAAAATTGATCAAATTCTTGTTCAAAATTTTAATTCAGCCGCCTAAGCATTCATTTACTATAGTCTTCAATTGAAAGTTGTATTATTTCAACAAGTTTCAAGCGCATTAATAGACGAATTTACTATACTGTATTTTAATGTATCGGTTATATATATTTTGTCTGCCTATTTGTTTTTGAAGCCGTTAACCATATCAGATGTATGACATACAAACAATTAACAGAAGATTAAGATTTTGCACAAAGAAAAACTTGTTATTTTTATGATCTTATCTTTTTCTTATCTTGATTAACTTTCCCAATCACTCATGTTCGATTATTTTTGATTTACGACGTTATCGAACATATATCATATGGTTTCTATATCGTTGGAAATTCAGATGTCATCCGAATATTTTATACAATGTCGTTATATGTACCTACAAAATATCAGTTTTGATGGACTAAATGACTCATTTACAAAGTATGTAGAGTGCAAGGCTATAAAGCTGTTTTTTTTGTTTTGTTTTTTTTTTTACCACGGATCGCAACTGTTACAAGTTTTAACTTGAAAATAACACTTTAAGAATTACAATATTTAAAGAACTTTTATATTTTAAAGTTACAAAAGAAGTTTCAATTTTAATTTAGTCATGAAATACTTCTTATTGTTTTTCTTTGTTTGTTTGAGTTTGAGTTTTGAGAAAGCTCTACTAAGAATAGGAACATTTATATAGGAACTGATATTTTAATTATAGTTTCATGTACCTATTTGTCTGTTCATAATTTGTCTTAAAAACAAAAATACACCTAGGTGTTTAAAAATTAAAGGAAACATTTGAATAGAAATTTGTATTTTCAATTTCAATAAATTTCAATTTCATAGAAGATAAATAGAGATAACTAACTACATGTTTAGCTGAATTGTGAAAATTTAAAATATGATAAAAACTAAGCCAAGACAAAGTGTAATTAAAAGATGAAAGATATATATGTAAGAACAGAGAGAAGAGAGAGAGAGAGAGAGAGAGAGAGAGAGAGAGAGAGAGAGAGAGAGAGAGAGAGAGAGAGAGAGATGGATACGTTACCAGCACACGAATGCCCTCGCACTTGGAGGCGATCTCGAAGAGAATACTGCATGTCTGGAATGCGACGTGGAGCCGCTCGGCGATGGCCTTGCGACCGAGCGCCTGAAGGCTGGTCCATAGCGAGAGCGCGTTGAGGCGTCGCGAGAGGATTGGGTCCGATTCGAAGGCACTCAGCGCGCTGTTCTGCAGCGGCCGATGGAGCAGCACAATGGGCAGACTGGGCACGCCCAGCCAGCTGCCCAGGTTGAGAGCCATCGAGTGCAGTACGTCCTGCACATTGCCCGGACTCTGGGCGCAAACGAGAGCGGCCAGTCCATGGCCGCTGGCATGCAGCCACATGTTGTGCGCTTTGCAGACGTCGCGCAGCCTCTGCAGGTTGTCGACGTAGCCGCAGAGGGACGCGCCGATGTCGGCGACGACCAGCAGCGGCGTGCGATTGGCGGCCAGATCGATCTGCACCTGCTTCTGCAGCTGGGTTAGATCCATGGTGCCATATGTGCTGTGCTCCGGTATGATCTTGATGGCGTCCAGCGATATGCCCAGCTGGCGGCAGGCGTACTGCAATCGCACCGGCGTCGTATTCTCCGAGATGTAAAAGCAGGGCTGGGCCAGAGCGGGTATGCCGCCCTCCAGGTAACCCGGACAGCGCGCCACAATGGCCAGGCGCACGGTGCGCAGGACGGCATCTGCGTTGTCCGCATGGAAACTGCTGGCGGCGTTTCCGAAATGAAACAGCGTGCCCAGCCAGCGTGTGGCGTCGCCAGCGATGCTGTGCGTCACGCGCAGCAGATGCTGGCGATCCAGGTGCGACAGGTAGGCGACAATGCTGTGCGAGATGAGCGCCAAGTGGGAGACATCATCGAGCGCGGGCAGCGGGAACTCTGGGTCATCGTCGCTGTCCGAGTACGCGACCAACTGCTCCAGCGACTTAAGTATGTCCGAGGGCACACGGTGTTCCTGGCGCAGCTGCGTCGATAGCACAGCATCGGCCGCCGCCGATTGGGTTTCCTGCGGCGCCTGGCTGTCGCCATTGCTCTGGCTGTCGCTCGCCTCGCCGCCGTCCACTTTGCTCGGCGAACCCGGCACGGCCTTAACGTTCTCCAAGCGCTGCAACACCTGGGACGAGCGCAGCTCCAGCTCGGCCAAACCGGATCGTATCTGTGGCGTAAACAAACAAAGCCCGCATGATCAGTGCAACGCACAGTGTGCGGTAATAAAAACAACGCGTTGACGTGTCTTCGTCGTCGTCGTCGTCGTCGTCATCAAATGCCAACTTACGCTGGATGCGGCGATTTCGGCCACTGCTGGTGTCGACGTCGTCGTTGCCGTTGTCTTTGGTGACGTTGTTGTTGTTGCTGTTTGTGCTATTGTTGTTTCCGTTGTTGACGGCGGCTGTGGCTGTGGCTGCTGTGCCTCCGCAGCGCTTAACTCGTCATCAACTCCAGCCGCTGACATTTCTATTGGTTAAGTTGGCAAAAATTGTCGCTGCTTTTCTTCTCGTTCTGCTTGTTTTTCTGTTATTCTAGCTGATGTGGAGTTCTACTATGGCAATAAATGGAATTGTGTATTTTGTATTTTGCGCTATTGCGGTCACACTGCATTCAAATGGGCACCAATTCACCGCTGTGTTATCGATATGTTGCATGCAGTCGTCTAATATCGAGTTGGCAGCAACGTAGGCAAATGGCGCCACTTTTCAAACATTAATATGTCAATGTTCTATGTTACTGTTATTGTGTTTCGCCTTACGACCCAAATGTCGCATCTAATAGCAATGACAGCCACTAATGCGAATTTGCAGTTTGGCATTAGCTGGGACATGTTTGCCGTTTGCCTTGGCACAAGCACTAAATAAAAATGCAACTTTTGCGAAACTCGAGCAACATATGCGACTGGATTATGCGAATACAGACACGGAAACGGGCTGCTACAATGTTTCCCAGCCAAATGTGTGCATGTGTGTGTGTGTGTGTGCCTTGGCTTGTTTGCATATGTATGCCATGCATATAAGTATGTTTTTTTTTTGAATACTGTATATTGGGTTTCAATTCGACGTAATGTATGTACGTATATCTGCCTGATGACCTCTTAAGATCACGTTAAACATATTTTTTGATTTCTAAAATAACAACTATTAAGACCGTTGTCGAGTGTTTAATATTGTGAATGAGTGTAGCGCAGTCGGTTATAACCAACTCCAACGTTCTTCGTTTTTTTTTTGTGCATATGTACATATGTGTGTACACACATTTATAATGAAAATTCGCGCGCGTGTGTGTGTGTGTGTGTGTGTGTGTGTGTGTGTGTGTGTGTGTGTGTGTTATGTGCCTGTAGCTTTTCACTTTATTCATGCATAAACTTGCTGAGAAAGTTTCGCGCTTGCTGCAAACTGGTTGCCTGCTAAAAGTTGCCACGGTATTGGGATTTGCGCCACCCACGACACATGCAAATAAAATATCGATGCTGCTTTTTCAAATAGCACCAGCCACACCCCTCGCCACCGCCCGAGGTGCATTGGTTTCCCTTGTGGCTTTGGCGTCTGTTGTGCCGGGGATTTGCGACGAAGCCGCCGGAACGTGCCGCTGCACATGCATCAATTTGCCCTGGCAGCCGCAAGCCCCAAAAACCCAACTAAACCTTCCAAACAGCACCTTAACCCCATCCCATCCCATTCCATCCCATCCCATCCCATCCCATCCCATCCCATCTTTCCACCCCCCCCCCATCCTACCTCTACCTCTATCTCTATCTCTGCCTAACCACGTACATTGCTCTATTGCCCTTTAAAATTGCAGTGTGTGTGTGTGTGTGTGTTGGTGTGTGTATGGGTGTGTGTAAAAGTGTGTGTGTGCTGCAATGTGTGAGTTATTCAAGAAGTTAGTTTAATCATTAGTACCTAACGCGGGCACTGGGCGTGGCCGGGCCTCCATTCAGCAGAATTACACGAATATTTACACTCAGAGAAATTTGCTCATTTTAAGAGCTTCTTGGATGTTCCTTAGGTAGGAATAATTCTTCAATAAGTAGAAGAGGTTGTTTTTGGACACAGTACTGAAGTTCATGTCTAAATTGCATTACATTTTTGTAGTTTCTTTGAGTGTTTATATAGAATATATTTACATATGCATCATAAATTAAACAATTTCGCTTGATTAAAACAGCCGCAACGTTTTAATACACCCTCAAACACACACACACACACACACACAGACATGTATACCATAAATTATGAGCCTTCATGAATTTGTCGTCATACTCTGTTTATCCCAAGATTAAAGGGGAATATTGGATTTGCTTTTTGCCGTTTTACCCAGCACCGTTATCCTTGGTCAAAACGACTCAATTTTAAAAAAACCCAAAGAAATTCGCCCAAAATACAAAGCAGACATAAGTGTATAAAAAAATATGGATACCATTTCAGAGTTAGGCGCCTGAAACTTTAACTTTTCGTGTGATCAAATTTAATGCAGCTGATCAGTAACACAACCAGTTTATTGGATCGGAGATGCCACTTTCTGCCTGTTTAATGCTTTTTCACAAAAATATACATAATAATATAACAAGCAAGAGTGCTCTAGTCGGGTGCATTCGACTAAGAGATACCCTTGAATAAGTTCTAAACTAAGATCGTTATGAGACTTTATGGGTCTGAATAGAGTAAGGGTATGTATCCAATATCCGATATATTCTTGATTTGTTAATGCTTTATAAAATGAAATTTGCTGCTAGAGCTTTTATAATTTGAGAGATATAATTAAAAAGCCCAGGACCTAAACCGGATTGGTTTATCGATAATTCAAAATAAACCTAATTTACATTGATATACAAGTTTTTAAGGAACTAAACCTTAAACTCTATAGCTCTTATTGCGAATATGCCCAATTTTACCACACATTGTCTTTAATGACTTTTGTGTTTCTGAACCGATCTTGATGGTATTTGTTGCAATGCTCTTTAAGAGCGCCAAACTGTACAAAAAGATTATTTACTACCTCTTAAAGTTTATTAAAAAAGTTGAAGTTGTTGTAGATTTTTGGGGGTGTAAAATGGTATTCATCTCTAAACTGCTATTATTAAATTATTTTGTTATGATTTTGAGAAATGATGATTTGTTGTATTACTATTGAAATGTTCCACTGTTGCTTTAAACGGTCACCATAAACTAATAAAATTGACGCTCCGTTGAATTTCAATTGTCAAACTCAAAGGTGAATTACGTATGAAATACAGAACGTTTTAACTCAATTTATAATTCAGGGTAGGTGCATTCCCTACGCATATCGATTAATCAGAAAAATATAATCCGAAGTTAAATTACACAATTTCTGAGGAATACGAATAATCGAAATGCATGGAACAGAAGACAAGGTGGGTTATAACGAAAGTACGTGCAAAAATAGAATTACGGTATATATTTCTCGATGGCGCCCACATTTGCGCACGGCAACAAAGTTGATAATTTGTAAAGCATTGTGCAGTGCAGAGTGTCCGCAAAGTTTGTTGTTGCCATTGTTGCTCGGCGTTGTTCGCCAGCCACAATTCATATAAAATAGTTTTTGCTGCGAAAATAATTGCAACCAACAATTGTTGGTCAAAAGTACAGTGCGGCGAAGGGGTGAAGGGGGGGGGGGGGGGGTTAGTTAGGAGGAAATGGGCAGTTCGTCAATTTGGAAAGCTCTGCTAGTTGGTTTTGCTGTTGCTGTTTTCTTTCTGGTGGAGAAATGCGTGCGATGCGTATTTGCTGCATGCTGCACCGGGCTGATTATGTAAATTACGTATACGCCGCTTTGCCTCAAATAATTTATGTGCCACAAACTCTCACACGCACATATAGCGCAAGTAGTGGAAGAAGTACACACAGATGTGTGTATTTAGCTCTGCCTCAAACATCTATGCCAAGGTGTAAAAAAAAGCTCAAGGCCGCAAATAGCAGCACTTTAATTTCCACACACTCACACAAATGCGTGAGAGAGCAAGAGTGGGGAAGGGAGTTTGTGTGTGTGTGTGCACGTGTGAATGGCAGACGTGCAAAGTAGTTGCCACTTAAAGGGGGGGCCGCGGAGGGGAAAACTTCAAACAAACAAGCGGCAGGCAGCAGGCTTTGAAGAGCTCAGCCCGTGAAATGGGCAAGAGCGAGGGCTGGGCGCGGTGTTCGGCTTTTGGGGTATGTAGCAGCAGACAGACACTAAAGAACGGTTAAAGTGGCAAGCAGAAGGCTGTTCGGCTGGGTTGCAAGCGGGGGGCGGGGGGCAGGTCGAGGGTCTTCAGGGGCACACCTGCTGCAATTCAGTTCAGTTCAGTTCAGTTCAGTTCAGTTCAGTTTACTTTGGATCCGTGCAAATTGACGCTTCACATATGAAAATATGAAAGGCTAAATGAGGCAGGGCCACGCCCACCTGTCGCATGAGGACACGGCTTTTGTGTTCTTCATTTATTTCTGCACATTTTGTTTGCAGTCGAATATCAGGCAATGGCAATGCCTGCCATTTAATTGGCAGCCAGAGCCAGAAATTTGATCAGCACAAACAAATAAATAAATATGTATGCATGCCAGGGGGCGGGGCGGGGCGGGGCAGGGCGGGGCTGTATGCTGAAATTCTGTGTGTGCCACTGGTGGTGAGAGGGGCTCCGAGCAGGAAAAAACAAACCATTTGTCAGGCGGACAAGCACAAACACACACACAGAGAGAGAGAGAGAGAGAGAGAGAGAGAGAGAGAGGGAGACAGAGAGAAAAAGAGGCACACACTGTGAAATTGACAAAATATAACAGAGTGTGGCATAGAAAGCCAAGAAATTTATATACACATATACGTATATATAGAGAGAAATAAATATATATATATTTATATATACATTTAGGCAGGCATCAATAACAGACCAACAACAGCAAAAAGTCAAAAGAAAAGCGACGCCGATGCCAAAGTCCGAAGGCAACAGCAAAGGGCAAAAAGAATACAAATAAGCAAAAAAAAAAAAAAAAAAAAAAAAAAAAAAAAAAAAAAAAGAAAAGAAAAGAAAAGAGAAAGTGCAGGCGGCAAAATGAATACACCCGCACACCCACACACACACATACACGCACACTTGCAGCCATAAGTGTGTGCACATGAGAGTGCGCCTGCAAGCTTGGCAATACAAATTTCAACACACACATCTGCGCCACATAACTGTGTGAGTGTGTGTGTGTGTGTGTGCGTGTGTGTGTGCTGGTATTGCATGCTTATAAGCAAGCAACACATCTACACACACACACCCACACAAGAAGCAAACCCAAAACCAAACACTGTTCACGGCACCGAAAATTTCAATGATCTACGCGCACAAATAACTATGCAAAGAAGTTAAGCTGCAGCTATAACTAAGAAAACAACAACTAAGACAACAACAACTGGAACAACAACAACAACAACTAAAACAACAGCAGCTGTGTCTGGCTGAGGCTGAGCAAACAACTCGCCCAAAAGTCTTTGTTCCTAATGCAATTGAACGTGAAATTCCAAATGCTCGTCACAAAGTGAGAGCGAGAAAGAGACAGCAGAGAGTACGCTAAAAAGATAGAGTGTGAGAGAGAGAGAGAGAGAGAGATAGAAACAGAATAGCAACAAGACGAGTACAACTACAACCAAATGAATAAAACAGGACGAGAAAAACGAATTTGAGTTGGATAGAAAATGTAATACCCTACAATAATACAACATGTGTATACGTATTATGTTTTGCATTTAGATTTCTACGCTCGGATTTATATTTATGGTTTTCCAGTGATCGTCACATCAATTCATTATCAATAGAAAAATATTATTATATATTTTTTATTTATGTTTCATTTTTATTATAAGAAGTGTATCCTGTGTATTCTAGAATGTAGTGTTGAAAGTGTCGGTTGTTCTGAAAATAAACTCAGCTATTTGAAAAAGTTTTGATTACAGTTCAGGTTCGAAGATGTATTTTCATATATCTATGTAAAGTATATAGGACTGCATAAATAATAAATATATATTTGTTACCCAGCACAGTTTTTAATAAAGACAATTATTCAATGCAGATTATTATATTAAATTCTGTTTATTTTGTTTAATATTATTTAATTATATCATGACAAATAAAAACAAGTGAGAAGGCTCTAGTCGGGGCCGCCCGACTAGGAGATACCCTGAACCCTGCGATCTGGTTCTATAAACATTTCAGCTCGTTTAC
>SCDY01002993.1:0-12470 GCA_004143825.1 Drosophila micromelanica | reverse complement strand
AAAAAAAAAAAAGATAGATATATAATAATTAATGTTCTGTCAGTTAATTAAAAAGAAATGTACGCCTCGAATTATGTTGACAACTGTATAAAAAAAGGGACTAAAAGTTGAATTGTCTTTTGTTGCCTACTTTTTAGGATACTATTAAGATATTTTTTATACTTAATAGATTTATGGGCAAAGTATTTGAAGCTAGCTAATTTGCAGAAGTGTTGCCAGATGCTTGACAACTGGGCGACTCAAGTGCTGCCCATTTGCCTGACAGCCCTGTGAGCCTGCACAAGAGCCTTCCACGCAGGAAGAGAATGAGAAACAGCTTAGGAGTCTGGGCAGAAAAGTTGCCTCGGAAACAAACACAATACTCAAGGTGAAGTGCAGAAAATAAATAAATAAAAATAAAAACAAAATGGAAAATGTTATATTATCCATCTGCCTGACACCCCGTTTTCGCCAGCCAAGCAGCTTGCCGCACACTTTGCCCACTTGAAAGACCCTTCGCATTTTTGCTCTCGTTTTTTAATGCGCTTCTTTGGCCAAACATTTGTACAAATTGTCGCACACACACACAACACACACGCACACACGCACAACTAATTTCTCGTCTCGACAGTTTATTGTGCAATTTCCTTTTTAGCCCACACACACACACACACACACACGCACACGCACACGCACACGCACTTCGCCCCCTTCCCCTTCGCGAAGGCAAAATTTATTTCCGTTGCGCATTTGTCGACTTTCATCTGCGGCCGCCGTCGTGTGGCACCTTTTTGTGGCAAGCGAGCAGCGGCAAACTGGCAACTGGCAACTGGCAACTGGTTTGTGGTTGCCATTTTGACGTTTTATGCGTTTCCTTCGGGCCATGCTCGCTTCATGCAACACGGCGGCAGCGGCGCCGCTCGCCTTGTTAGCTTCACTGCCACAATGCCATCTTCATCATCTTCACTTGTCTGTCTCTCTCTCTCTCTCTCTCGCTCTCGCTCTCGCTCTCTCTATTATTTTTTGTTTCTTCTTCTGTTTTCGTGCGTTCGGTGCCGGGGCTGGCGACTTCCGCTTCCGGCGTCGTCTGTTGACGCGCCCGTCGTTTGATTTGTGGCGCCTTTAGATTTTCGAAGGCAGCTTTCATCTCAGCCCCAGTTCCTGTTGCCTGTCTCTATCGCAAGCCCCCCTCCCGCCCCGTCGCAGCACGTACGGCCTTCATTTTGTTTGGCATTTAGTGCCCGCATATAAAAGCAACGGCAACAAATTCCCATTTACGTGGCTTGCTCGAGATTTATGTGTATCGCAGCAGAAGGGAGAGCTGCTGCTGCTGCTGCTGTTGGAAAGGATGTTGCGTGCTGACATTGCGTCACACCCGAGTCCTGGCTGAGTCACAGATTTGCTGCGCGCTCGCCGCCGGCGTTGCGAGAAATAAAATGCCAGAATGAAGCTGATAAATGCGATTTGCCACGCCTCCCATGCCCAATAGCTCCCACGTGTATTATGCGTGTGTTTGTGTGTATTAGTTACACTGGTGCGAGTGGGCGTCGCCAGGTAACCCTTCTGGCACTTTCAAGTTGACTGCATCCTGGCTGCCTGCCTGCCTGCCTGCCTGCCTGGCTTTTTTACCGTTTAAATGGAGGGACGGCTCCAGTCTGTCGTTGCGGCATGGCAGTCACTCAAAGCTGCAATTGCCACCATTTGGCCACCAATCAACCCCCAATTGCCAAGGGCTGTCCCCCTCCACAACCCCCAGCCACGCCTCCCTTCTCGACAAACTCGCGTTCTTTGCTCTGCTTTGTGACTACTTTAATGCAAATTCCAAAAATTATTTGTACTTTTTCAAGGACTTTGCTTCGCAGCTGATTAAGATTTGCGGAGCAGCATCTTAAAGGACTCTAAAGGATGGATTGGAATTGAATAGAAACTGCACAAACTTATCAATAAAATAAAATGTAAAAGGCAACTTTTGAAGCAGACTATAAAAGCGCCTTTTTAAGAGCTATAAACATTGTAAATATATATACAATTTAGTGAGGATTTAGTTGGCACACAAATTTAACAGATCGTAAAAGTCAGAAGCATAAGAAATATAACAGGTAAATAATAAAAAATATAAAATTCGAGAAAAAATTAAATTTTTATATAACTTTGAATGTGCTTACTTTTTGCTTTAAATAGCTAAGAAACGCTTTAAGTATCTGGTTTTAGAAAACTTGCATTCATTATTTTTCCAAAAACAAATTTGAAAAGCTGCTTTTAAAGAAGGAAACTGCTAAAAATAGATTGCAAGAAAGTTGAAATTATTTGACTAAGGAAAAAAATCCACAAAAAAAATTAAAATTAAATTAAAACCCGGATTTTGAAAACTTACATTTATTATTTTTCCAAAAAAAAAATTTAGAAAGCTAATTTTAATGAATGAAACTTGATAAAAATAGATGGCAACAAAGTTGAAATTATTTGTCTAGAGACACATTCATAAAATCCACAATTAAATGGGCATCACTTGGATCAGTGTGGGGTGTACCTATTATCTTATAAATTAATGCTGGGCATGTAAATACCCTTTTCACTTACCGTATGGCGCAGTACATGGACGTCAGCAGCGCAGCGGGCAGAACGACGATGATGAGACCCATCGAAACGGCAAAGAGATTGAGAAAGCCTGCAGAATGGAAAGGGAAAGAAAAGGGGAGTAAAGAAAACATGCCAATCATCCAAGCGGGACTCACCATCAAAGTCAGCTAGCGGATCCTCCGAAAGAGCCGTCGCATTGCCCATGCGCTCCCCATGCAGAAGTGGTGCCATGGCGGAGGCGCCACCCGCTTCCGGGCCCAGCCTGGCGGTCTCGTTGCGCTGCTGCAGCGTGGCATTGATCAGCTCGGCGACGGGCAGCTGCTCGCGATGCAGATGGCTGAAGCGTGGCAGCTGCTGGCCATCCTGCTGCTGTAGCCGGTGGGCGGGACTCTCGAAGGGGTAGGAGCCCTCGACGCCATCGAAGCCGCCGCCGGCGCCGTCATCGATCAGATCGCCGCCGTACTGAATGGAGCTCTCGAGCACGTCGGGATCGCTGCCCAGACCGAGGCCCATCCCGAGGCCGTTGCCCTCGATGTCGTTCTCGTAGATGCTGCGACCCTGACCGGCCAGCTCGCCGGGCATATAGTCGATCTCCTTGAGCTCAATCTGCGGCGGCAGCTCGCCAATGACGGGCACCCCGATGGCCAGATCGGGCAGCACCGCCGGCTGTATAACGATGTCCGGCTGCTGTGAGCTGGCCACGCCCAGCGGTGGCAACGGGGACGCGGACGCGAGCGCGGGCAGCGACTGTTGCTCGACCTCGATCACCGATTCACCCACGTAGGTGACGTCCAGCGGTGGTGCACCATCGTTGCTGCTGCTGCTGCTGCTGGGGCTGCGCAGGATCTTGAGGGCATCGCTCGTGTGGTGCAGCGGCGACAGCAAAATGTCCTCCTCATAACGGGCCGTGGCGGGCGGATTCCGTTGCTGCTGCTGCTGCTGCTGCTGTTGTTGCTGCTGTTCCAGCTTGTAGCTGGCGGGGAAGAATTGATTCTCGAATTGAAGCTTGCGCTGCTGCTGCTCGCTGACGGCGCTGCTGGCGGTGGGCAGGGACTCGCCCACCTTCACCTCCGTGTTCGAGATGTAGAAAATGGTGTCCGAGTCGCGATCGATGCTCGGCTTGCGCGGCAGCGGCGGCGGCGGCGGCGGTGGTGGCGGACGTGGCATCCCACCGCCGGCAGCCTTGGTGTCCGCCATGAAGAGCTCGTCGGCCACTTCCTGCGGCGGACGGACCGCCGGTGGCGGCGCATCGGAGCGCGAGATATACGGATAGCTGAACATGGGATTGAGATTGATGTGCTCGGCGCTGGCGCTGGAGGTGGAGGTGTTCTCGGTGCTGTTGTCCCCGGCGCTGTTGTCGATGATCTCCACGACGAGTATCTCGTCGTTGGCCCGACCCGGCTTGGACTCGCCGGCCGATTCGGCTGGCTGACGGTAGGAGAACTCCAGATCCTCGCTCTCGCTGCCAAAGGCCTCGGAGACATTGATGTGAATCTCGATGGCCGCCGGCTCCGGTTTGCCCAGGGTGACGCCCGCTGCCGGCTGCGTGGAGACATCGGCCCGATCGATCACGTACTGCGTGAAGCGCTCCTGCGCCACCGGCGAACTGGGCGGCTTGGTGGTGCCCACCACCGATGCCGGCTCCACCGGCAGCGGATAGTAGCCCTGGTTGTCCCGGAAGTTCGTTGAGGCGACTATGGAGTCCACTGTCGAATCGTAGACCTCGATTTGAATGTCGGATATCTTGGATTCGGTGCGAGGTGGTGCGGACAGCACCGCTGAGCCCGCCACACTGATCTCCGCCGCCGGCATCGGCAAACGTGTGGTGCTGCTCTGCAGCTCCAGCTCCAGTTCCGGCACCTGGAAAACGGTCGTCGACAGCACCGACTGTGCGCGTGGCTCAGCCGGCCGGGTGGTGCGGTGGGTGCTGTGGGTGGTGGTGGTGCCCGGACGCATCGAGCTGCTCTCCAGATTCGATTCGAGCAGTGCCGTCGGCGCCAGTATTTCCATGATGCGTCCCTGTCGCAGCTGCAGCTCAATGGAGTCCCCATGCGGTGGTTGCACTGGCTGCTGTCCGTCCCGGTTGGGCGCCTGTGGTTTCTTGAGCGGATGCACCGCACTGAACGTTTTCTCGCCCATGAAAATGGGTCCCAAATAGCCATTGGGCACGGGCAACAACGCTGGCAATTGACTGTTGGTGGTGGTGCTGCTGGTGGTGCTGCTGGTGGTGCTGCTGGTGGTTGTTGTTGCAGCTGTTGCTGGCATACGCTCCACTTCCGTTTCCATTGCTGCAGCTGTTGTTGCCGCTGTGGTTGCTGCCACAGTGACAAAGTGTTGCTGCTGCAGCTGCTTCTTCTTGGTCAGCTTGCGGCCATCGTGGCCATTTTGTGGCGGTGGTGCGGCAGTCGCCAGTTCCAAATCCAGCAGCTGCACCACCGACTCCAGGGGCTGCTGTTGCAAAGTCAAAATGTTGCTGCTAGTAGCGGCTGTTGCAGCTGTTGCTCTTGCTGCTGCTGCTGTTGTTGTTGGTGTTGGTGTTGATGTTGATAATTCATTGATGTGGCTGTTGCTCGGCTCAGGCGTTAACTTGCTGCTGGCATTGACAGCAGCAACGGTTGCTGTTGCTACTGTTGCTGTTGCTGTTGCTGTTGCTGCTGTTGTGGTCGGCTTGATGTGATGATGCTGATGCTGCTGCTGCTGCTGCTTTGCAGCCACAATCAGTGTGGGCGTGTCGCCCTCTACGCCTATTTGCAACTGCCTCGTTGCAGTTGCAGCAACAGTTGCTGCGGCTGCTGTTGCGGCTGCTGCTGCTGCTGCCACTTGCGCCTGGCTGTTGCTGCCGTTGGCCACTAGCAGCAGCAATATAAGCCACAGGGCGACAACTGGTTGGCCACGCCCACTGCAGCTACGTGTGGCAGCTGCCATGTTGCGGTTGCTGCTGTTGTTGCTGCTGTTGTTGTTGTTGCTGCTGTTGTTGTCGCTGTTTATATATGTTTTGAATATGCTTTTTACTCTGCTCGTTTGCTTTGTGCTTTGCTGTTTTCTTATGTAAATTTAGTTTTGATTTTGCAAAAGTTGCTGTTGCTGCTACTTTTGTTGTTGTTGCTGTTGCTGTTGCTGTTGCCTTTGGCACTTAATTTCCAGTTTTGCACTGCTTGTTATTTATGTTGTTGCTGTTGCTGTTGGCACTTGGCATTGTCGTGTCGCACTTGAGGCTGCTGCTCTTCGCCTTCGTCTTCATCTTCATCAACATCTTCGGCGGTTGATGCTTTCATTCATTCACTCACTCAGTTGCTCAATAAGCCGCACGATGTTGCTGCTCTTGTTATTGTTGTTGCTGCTGCTGCTGCTGCTGCTGCTGTTGTTGCTGTTGCCACTGCTGCTGATGCGGCCATTTTCTGCGGCTGCAGCGCCGCGGCCTCTGCTTTGAACTGTGCTTGTTACTGCTGCTGTTGCTGCGGTCGCTGCGGCTGTTGCTGCTGTTGCTGCTGTTGTTGATGCTGTTGTTGCTGTTGTTGTTGCTGTTGCCGGCGGGCGTCGTTCTCTTTGTTGGCGCACAATTTTAAAGATACAAATAAAAATATATGTAAAGAAATAAAGGCGAAGCAAAAAACGCTGCTGCTCTTAGCACTTAACGCGACGCGTTTCGTCTGCTTCTCCCCCCTCCCTCCCTCCTTCCCTCCCTCCACCCCTCTATTTTACTCTCTCGCTCTTTCTCTCTCTGTTCTCGCTTTTGCCTTCCCTCTACCAATGAGTTCTGCTTGAGTGGAAATAAAATTTAAAATAACGAAATATGCTGCAACAACAACATAGTTGCTGCTGCTGCTGCTGCTGCTGATGCTGCTGCTGCCGTTGTGCTTGCAATGCAATAAAAAGTAATGCAACGACGCGCCAAAGTATGCAATGAAAAAGGAGACGACAAGTGCACAAAGCAAACGAAGAAGAACCAAGTTAAAATAACGACTATAAATAATGTCCAAGCAAATCCAACGCGCTGTTCCCAAACACATTTTCGCCCTCATTTCGCTTTTGACCCTTAAATTTATTCTACTTGCATGCCAAATGAACAAATTAAAAGTGGAAACGAATATGAACAATAATTATTAAATTTTGAAGTATAAGAAAATTCTGCAATTACTGCATTAGATTATTCGACTCAAGAACATTCATTTTTTCAAATATTTTATTTCATATGTTTTAATTTGCTTTAATTTTTTTCTGTTTCATGGAATGTAATGAAAAATATTATTGAGTGTGCTATTTGAAACCTCAAAGGCCTAAAAACATTTTTTCTGATTATATTTTAAAAGTTAAATCGAAAACATTAATACGTATTAATAAATACAATAATATCTTTGGGATGCACAGTATCTTAATTATCTTATGCAGTTATTTTTATTTATTTTTATTTATTTTATTTACGTACATTAATGGTCATAATTTTAGACAGTATTCAATAATGAACATAGCATCGATTTCAATAATTATAATCATAAAATAGAACATTTTCAATTCAATAACGATCATTTTTAGAGTTATCATAATCAAAATAATCAGAAAACTTTGTTGGCACCTTTAACGAACTCGTTTCGATAATTTAATATATCTTTTATTTGCACTCCTGTTTAACAACCTTTTCTCACAAAATTTAATGGGCATAACTTCTGCCAAGAACTTTAAAATAAATTCGTTTCGTTGCCTTAAAGTTCAATCTTGTTGCCACACAAAATATATTAGGAACAACACAAAAAAAAACAGAAAAACAGAAAAACTATATCTATTTTTTTTTTTTTTGCTCTTATGCGAATTGCAGATGCTGCGATAAAGATGAAATGCGATATCTTGTGAATGTGTGAAGGCATTTGGTAACAAGAAAAAACAAACTGTGAAAAAAGGAAAATAAAAAAATATGCCATAGAAATACCAATATTCAACCCCTCACCCCAGCCTTTTCTAACGGAGCCCGGACTTGTCGAAATTGTGAAAATTGCTCGTTTTGTGTGAGGGGGGAGAGGAGAGGGGGCGGCCTAAAGTGTATTTTTATTGCTTAAGAAAAAAAAATTACTAACGTTAAATTTCTGCTACGGCAAAAAAAAACTCATCAGGAAAAACCACACCCCCCCCCCCCCTTCCCCTTCCCCTCTGCTCTACTATATAAGCTATAAGCCTTAGTGCTTGTGTAACCGCAAGCAAAAGCTTGTGGCTTACTGTTTACGTTAGCAGGTTTCTCGCTCTCTCTCTCTCTCTCGCTCGCTCTCTGTCTTTCTGTCTCTTTCATTTGAGATCGGCAAACTGGGCTCGAGGCTATCATGGCATCGTTATCAGTGCCCCACCGCAATTACCGCAAATAGCAGATGCTGAAGCTATGCACTTGCCCGCAAAATCAACTTCAAAGCAATAGCAACAACAACATTATGCTAATGGTGTGGTAGATGCAGCGGAGGGAGGGGGAGGGGGAGGGGGAGGGGGAGGGTGAAAAGCGCTTTGAGGTTGCTTTTATTTTATTTGACTTCTTTTTCCTAGCTTACCGGCTGAGACTCTGTGCCCGTTGGCCCCGCAAGGTAATCCAAGGGTCCTTGCAAAAGCCTTCAAATTCAAAATCGCACAGCGTGTGCCAATTCACAATCACAAACAGTTCACAATAGTTTCGCTTAGCACTCTAACAAAAAAGGAAGCTGGCTTAGGCAACGCTTTTGGCCCAAAAAGTACTTAACACGCGACACGCCCGGCAAAAAATTGGCAAAAACAAGCGCGCGAGGTCGCAAAATTGCTGTTGCAACAGTAGCCGCATCAGCATCAGCAACAGCATCAGCATCAGCAGCAATAACAAAGCACAAAACGCGCGCGCAAATTACAAATTTACATAAAATTTAATTTTTATAAAATAAGAAAATAATTATTTGTTTGCATATCATAAAATTACTCTTTTTGATTTTAACTTTTTTAACTTATTTTTAAATATTTTTCAAATCTATTTTGCATTTGCGGCGGCTTTTTTGTGCTTCATTATTTCATTGCAGCAGGAGTTTAGGATTCAGGCAGGGTATGTTCGGGTAGTACTACGGGAAGTTGAGTTGAATTTATCTCACGACTAACTATTTATTATATATTTTTTTTTTTTTTGTATTTGATTATTTGTTGGCTGTGCCGTTGCTGCTGCTGCTGCTGCTGCTGCTGGTGTTGCGTCCTTTAGCTCCGAAAACCGCACGCAAACTGCGCAAATCGCATCGCATCCTTTGGTCTAAAAGGACAATTTCGCCGACTGCGACTGGCCGAGTTCGCCGACTTTGCCAATTTGACAGCTGTTGGCGGCGACGTCGCTGCGCTGCCAAGCATCGTCGGCAGCTGCGCACTGGCTGCGCGGGTTCGTGTCCCCACTAGGCGCAGAGTGGCCAACAAAGTAGCCAAATTAGTTGCCCACAAATATTTGCATTTGTTAAATACATGAAATATATATACAAATTTGAAATGTGTAGAAAAATAATTGTTTAATTTAAAATTTAAAGTTTTCATTCAGAACTTTCATATTGTTATTTAAACTTGTTGACAATCTGGCAACGCTGTGCAAAGTCTGTTAACGGCTTCCAGTCTACACTCTCTCCACTCAAGCTTGCTTGTGTGGTGGAATTCAGAGTCTGGTAGGGCTTGCGCCTTGACTAACAAAAAGCTTTTTCTGGTTGCAAACCTCAAGTTGAAAACTTGTATTGAGTTGCACAAATTTAGCACAGTTTTAAACCGGTTTCAAAAGATTCATTTAAGTTACATTTTGGATGGAAAAAATGAAATGTACTTCTGCTAAATTCTATCTGAAGACTTAATTCTTAAATTTAAACTTTCAGCAACTGTTTAAAAAATAACAGACATTATCTAGCCATAATTTGTTTAAAAATGAATAATATTGTTTACATTATTATTCTTAAAATTTAAAATACCATATTTTAATAATAGAATCAATATTTATTTATTCATTCATGTTATTCAATATCATTTGCCAAGAACAAAAAATTTGATAATATCTAAAAATTATTTGCCCAAAACTTTCCCCTTTTTGTCTTTGACCCTGCCTCTCTCCCTCTCTCTCTCTCTCTCTCTCTCTCTCTCTCTCTCTCTCTCGCCCCCTCTTTCGCACACACTCTTTGCTCAACTGCAAATTGATGCGTAATCAGACATGTCTGTCATTCAACATCATTCGGTCTATGGCATCTATTCAAAATTGGCCAAATTCCGCATTGATTCCCGTTGCTCGACTTCTTCTACCTGTTATAGGCATGCCCGACTCTCGCCCTCTCTCGCCCTCTCTCGCTCGCTCTTTCTGGCTGTCATTTATTCTGCTTGATCCGCCTGATCCATTTGATAATGCAGCGCGCACGATAATTCCCATAAATAATTCGGCTTTGATTATGTAAACCTCTTTCGGGCCACAACAAATGCGGTTGTTGTTGTTGTTGTTGTTGTTGTTTTGCGGTTGCCTCTGCTTCTTGTTGTTGTCTACGCTGTGGAATTCGAGGCAGCCGCCTCAGGCGACACTCCCCACACCAACAGCAACAGCAACAACATCAACCAACTGGCAACGTCTCCATTTTCAGCTCTTCAAGCTCAGCTGCTCCCCTCCCCCTTCCCCTCCCCCTTCCCGCCCCTTCAGCCACTGAAGTGGGTGACAGCCACTGCGCCAGCAATTTGCCAAATGGTTGGCAACGCATTTGCACCACCCCCGCACCACCTGCTGCCAGCTTAGCAGTGTTTTTTTCTTGCTTTTTGGTGTACATTTTTATTGAATATATAAAAAGCCGAATGACCTCAAAGTGTTTCCATTTGATTCATTTCATATCATTTGATATTTTTTATTATTTTAATTTGGTTGGTTTTTTTTTGTTTTGCGTTGGCTTTTGTGGCACAACGCTTTCTTCGGCAGCTGCCGTTAGACCTGGCCGAGGCCGGTCGCATTTATGAAGCGTGGTGGCCAACTCTCGGGAATGCCGTTAAAAAAAAAACAGACGTGCGCAGTTTAAACAGCTTCAATTGCAAATCAAATTTGAGTTCGACTTGGAGGTGTTAACAAAAAATTTGACTAAAATTGATGGAGTCAAGAGTAAAGCTTGAACCGAAACTGAACTTTGATTGAGTTAGAATGAGATATATAGGTAGATAAAGTCAGGAAGTAGAGTACTAGTAGTATAGCAGGTAGGGTAGAGAGAGTTTAAAAAAAAAGAGTGAGAACCTTTAAAAAAACACACAACTTTACAAATACTTACTTGAATTCATGAGAATCGCAAAGAAGGGCTCAAATTGCCTTGCTAGACAATAAACACTACAAGCAACATTTCATTGAATTACTTTTATGTATATTAATATAGCATTATTCTGGTATTTGTTTACTAGGTTATTCAAGCCTTGAAACAACAAAGATAACTATTCCTTCTAGGCAACTAAGTGAATAGGGATTCTATTAGGAATATATAGAAGCTGCTTTATTCAGAAGCTGAAGCGGCTAAGACTTATTCAGAGAGGGGCTGCACTCCGTTTGGCTCAAGGCGCCGGTCAATCAATCGCCACTGATCACTGATCACTGATCACTGATCGCCACCGAAACCACCGAACCACACACTGATCCAACGATCCCGCACATCAAATCGACATTTGCCGTTGTCGGCGGCTGCGTAACGGCTCCTTTCAATTTGAGCGCTTGATGCACAGCTTGGCCGCGCTCCAACTTCCCCTCCCCCCCGTTGTGGAGCTGGTGCCGAGCCCATGGCAGCGGCGCGGCATGCAAAAGGCATCCAGAGGCAATTCGCTTGGGGCGACACGTTGACAACTGGCGTCGATTTATGCGCCAGAGTTTTCCATGAGTTTTCCCTGCTGCGCGCGTGCCTGCCATACAAAAATGCCAGAGACCTGAAATCCGTTTTGGCTAAATTCTCGCCGATTGCCGATTGCCGATTGCCAATTGAAACCGAAACGGTAAACATGGCCCGCAGTGGCTGTCGATCGATAAGCCGCAGTCGCTTCGCAGTCGCAGTCGATGCCGTTGTCAAGACTCATCCATCAGCATTTGTTTAAGCCGTGACTTGAAGCCAACCATCCACAGCTCCCAACTCTGTGCGCAGCCATTGGCAATTGGCAATTGGCCAAGCGACCAAACGAAACGTCGCCTCATCTCATGACTCGCCAACTGCCGGGTGATGTCTTGGCTTATCGACTTGGCCACAGCTCGACTAGGTCAACTGGAAATGTGACTGCCATCTGCAGTCGATAGAATCTTGAACTTGTGCTGCAGATATCATTTTTCAGGGTCATACAAAAAATATTCAAAATTTGTTAGAAACGTTAGAAAAGCAACGAATTTAAATAATAAAATAAAAATACAATTAAATTTTTTTATATTATATATTTTTACATTTTTTATTTTAAATAATATTAATTGCTGCCTCTCTCACTTTTGAGCCTTGGTAAGATTCAAAGCAAATGCATAACATAAAAGAATAAATAAAAAAAAATGTAATGCAATGCATTATTTATGTTCTGCTTAATTTAATTAATTAATTAATTAAGCTCGTCGCACTCAGATTTCATTAGCCATTAAAATGTATTCTATTTTATAAATTCAAATCAAACCCTTCTTAACTCACTTTCAAACTCCCCTTTTCGATGGAGTTGCTTTGATTAATAAAAATTGGTTATTTAATACATTTTTTTATTACAAGTAGTCCCCCCCCCCCCCTCCCCCCACCCTTCCCCCTCTCAAGACGTGTGAAAGATGCGATTGTGATCGTTAGCGTTTAGTTTTATGGCACATTAATGCATGAGATGCGAGAAGAGGTCAGCGGGGGGGGGGGGGGGGGGGGGGCGGGGTGGGCGAGCTTCGGGGGCGAGAGGCAGCGAAACTTCCCGCTTTTTGTGGTTTTTTGGTAAAA
>SCDY01002988.1:0-14595 GCA_004143825.1 Drosophila micromelanica | reverse complement strand
TACATTTAGTTTAGAAAAAAACAAGGATTTCGTTTTCATAGTGGGGGCAAGCGCAGTAACCTAGTAAAGTGCGTGCTGCATGCATCAGTGTGTGTGTATATGTGATTTTGTGAATTTGTGTATGTATGTATAAATGCATACGGGCTTAAATATTTATATTGACAGGGTTCATAGTATCTCCTAGTCGGGCGGCCGCGACTCACTTGTTTATTATACAATTATAACACTATATATGTAAAGCCCAAAATGTTAAACATATAATTATAAAAACGTACACAAAGCACAAAATTGTAAGAAGCTATACGGGCGAATTTAAATAATTCGTAACTGGTCCAATTCAAGGCACACAAAACCTGCCAAATCGTAAATGATTTTTAAACACCGTATAATTCGGATAAATAAAAAATTTGTTTGGAGTTTGACTACGGGTTTACTTTTGTACACACTTTTTTCGTCCTTTTCACTGAGCTTTTTGTTTTATTCTGAATTTATTTTTCTTAGTTTATTTATGACACATTATTAAGCTTTCAGGAAATAAAAAAAAGTATGTGCAAAGAAAATTTAGTTCGCATTTGACGGTCAGCGCTAACAAAAATTTAGATATTTTGATTAAATGGCATACATAAAAAAGTAGGTAAAAAATTGACATTTTTGAACCGTGCAATATCATACGAAATGAGTTTTAAACATAGAAAGTAACGTGATGTGCAACTGCAGAGCTTAGTTAGGTTTAATGGGAAAAGGAGCTAAAATTCGTGTTTTTATCTTAATATATCTTATCTTATTATCTTATTATATTCTAATTATATTATAATTATTATTCTTATTATTCTCATGGTGCAAACGAGAAATTCCGCTACTAGTGATCATGTAACATAATAAAGGGTGTCACAACGTATATATAAATTTATATTTTAAGATATTGGTTTAAAAATATACCTTAGGAGAGCCTATACCCAAGCTACCTATAAGCTAAATTTGTTTACGGTGAGAGCAAGTTTAATTTAGCTAGCCCAGACGGTTGTCATAATTATCAGGCTCAGGGTGGCGGATCACTGATAATTATGGTTATGTTTTATTGCAGAAATGTGTATTCATTTGATGGGAAGTGAAATTGTTGAGTTTTCGGGGGGATTTTATGGGGATTCAAACTGCACGGGCAACAAAGTCTGTCCTTGCATTAATTAATATACCAGTTATAGAATGATCAGCCATCAACCTGGACTTTAACCCGTTGGAGAACCTCTTGGGAATCCTTTCATCAAAAATTTTTAAGAACGACAGTAAGACAGTAAACTGTAAAAGACTCTATGATGGCAAAGGGGAACCTAATTACCGTTTCGATTCTTGAACAATTGACTAATGAACTACTCCATGTCTATAAATCATCTATAATCCATTTTGTTTTGTTATTGTTCATATTTGTAGGAGCTAGGCCACCAAATTGTTCTATTAAGTTTGTGTGAAGCATACGCAGATTCTTAACATTTTAACTGCATATATAACAAAATCGAAAAACTAAACTAAAACAAGTAAGATTGCTCTAGTAGGGGTCGCACGACTAGTAGATAAACTGAATATAGCATTTAACATATACACACAACAAAAAAAGAAAGATTCTACACCGGGACGCGAACCGTCTATACTTTAGCATACGCCTATTATTTTAATTACTGTTGATATAACATAACTTAACCATCGCAAAAAAATTTCAAGGAGAATGCTAGACAAAATTTAGCTTTTGTCATTAAAACGATAAATATTAATAATAATTATCAATGACGAAAACAGAAAAAATATAAATTCCACATTGTCCAATTGCGGACTCAAACAACTCTTAACAGCTGCGCCACATTTTTAATTGATTTTATTGTGTTAACCAATGGAAAAAAAATTCCAAAGTTTTGCATTTGTATGTGAACACGAACACTGAAATTGCTTGTGCTTCAGCCAATCAGCTGCGCTTGGCCCCCACTACCGAAAAGAGATTCTTGATTTACTCACAAAATATATGTATGATAGTTATGAAATTTGCAGGAGTTAATAAGAGCATAAAAATATGTGTACAAATCAATTTGGGAGCCTGTAGTATTTAATTTGAAATTTTTGTTGGTTCCTTCGATATGTTCAAAGATTGGGGGAGGGATCCCGAAATATATTAAATAAATCATATATATTAAAATCTCCGTATGCTTTATGCGAAAATATTAAAACAAATTTGGTGACTCTAGTTTTTATAGTTTACGAATTATGTTCAAAAAACCGGGTCAAAAAAAGACAAATATCGATAATAGGAAAACCGAAAGAGTTATCGATCTTTCAAAATAAACTTGCTTATGCTTATACTTTAGTCTCTGAAATCGACGTGGTCATACAGACAGACGGACAGACACACAAACCTACAAACGGGCAAGGCTAAATCGACTCGGCTAATGATGCTGATCAAGAATTTGAATACTTTAAGGGGTCGGAGATGCCTGTTAAATAAATTTGCACATAACTATTATATTTTTTTATCTAATTTCAATTTGTTCAGGGTATAAAAAGCGCTATTCATATGCTAAAGACACTTTGCTTTGTATATTTATTTCAATGATTTTTTTTAGGTTCTACGCATTTTGTAATGATTGTGTATAATTAATTGTGTATAAATTAATTAAAGAGGGCTGGTCCAGCGATGAACCAGGCCTCGAAGGCAGGTCCAGCGTTGATTGCGTAATTATAATCTTATGAAGGTTTATTTTTAAAACGTCAATACAAAACTAAACTGTATTACAAAATTGAATTACGGCTAAACCTAAAGGTTGGGCGCTTGAGCTACAAAGCTACAGCCGGCAAGCCGACTCAGCATAAGCAATAACGCAGATACTTGCAGCATAGTATCAGGTTACCGATGCTGACCATTGTGGTCGGGGCGCTGAACTCATGCGTCAGCAGAATATGGTTGGAATGAGTCGGCGGATGTGTTCTATGTCTACATCTAATAATTTTCTCATATGCGATTGAGGGAATAATGCTGTTAATTTTGCTGTCTCATCTGTCATGATAGTAAACTCTGTCAAGTTGTTTGAATGCCTTAAATAGTCCCTTTGTTCCTATACCAATACTTTCCCTTCTATTACCGGAATAAAGTGGGAGTGGGTGCAGTCGATAATCCGACAATGTGCTACCCCTAATAATACCAAGTTTAAACCTGAACAAAAATAGAGAAGGAAGGAGTAAGAACCGTTGAACGCTTAATTGTCAATCTAAGCCTATGCGATTTTCTCGCGTGCAAATAAATTAAATTTAAAAGGTTGTCCATGTGGACCACCCTTCCTTTAATAAGAACAGACGTTCCTATGTCTGCTTAAATCAGAATTAGCTCAACTGCATCATCAGACATTTTGTCAAGTCCAAAAGATTTAGTTATGTCTGCAAGAGTGCCATGAAAACGCTCTACTTGCCCATTCGAACAACTGTGAAGAGGTGGGGTATTCACAATGTCTGTGTCATATCCGTTCTTTAAAAGCGTTCTGATTGTCTCTGAATTGATGGCAGCTTCATTTTCGCAATAAATTGTTTTTGGTTGGGATGCGAGCGGCTTTACAACGGCAAATTTCGAGAGCTTGTTAATACAAGTTAAGAACGAATTTTTGTCCGTTGAGAAAATGTCAATGTGGAGCATTTTTCTAGCATATGACGGAATTGACGTTACCCCAAGCATCTGCTTCTTTGGGTGCCTATAGTGTTTTGCTTTTATACATGGTTTGTCAATTTATTACCACTTCGCTGGTCAACTTCGCCATTTCCGAAAAAATAATAATCACGGAGGATTTGTTTCATATTTTCCTGAACGGCCCTATAAGTCGGATTTTTCTGCCGAAAAGTATGATATCTGTTTTCAGGGGGAATTTGGCTTTTTTGCGTTGTGTTCATCAATGTATGATTTTCACATTTGTGTTTCTGTCGGAGACAGCGAAGGTAAGGGGTTGGTTATCTGTAAAGATGTTGATTTCTTTAGACCCATACAGGTAATTTTGCAATTTACCCAAAGCCCACACAACGGCTAACAACTCCTTTTCATTTGTGGCATAGTGCGTCTCACTTTGCTTTAGCGTTCGCGAAATTATGGTAATTGGTTTTCCTCCTTGGGAAAGAACCGCACCGATGCCGTGCATGGAAGCGTCGGTGGTTAAATCGAACGGTTGTTTAAAATCCGTGAACATGAGGATAGCATCCTCGGATGTTAGGATGTTCCTCAGATACTCAAAGGCGTTTCGTTGAATTTCATTAAATTCAATTTCTATATTCTTGGAGATATGCTTACTCACCGAGCCATTTCCTTGAAGGAATGATCGTAAACTAAATACGTTTTTAGGTTCAATATATTCCTGTATGGCCCTAACCTTTTCTGGGTCAGTTTTTGCCCCGTTTCTGGTTACTACAAAGCCCAAAAATTCGATGCTTTTTTTAAAAAACTTCGTTTTTTCTTGTGCTACCCTCATATTGGCATCGCTTAAGTATTTAAAAATTGTGTCAATATGTTTTACATGGTCGGTTTCGTTTTCAGAAAAAATGATTACGTCATCGACGTAAAAGTAACATATCTCTCCTATATGTTTCCTCAAGATGTCGTCAATAGTTCTTTGAAAAATGCTCCCCACATTTTTCAAACCGAAAGGTAGGCAGCAAAACTTATACTTTTCGCCGTTGACCGCGGTCGCGGTCTTGTTCTGCTAGGTAATTCTGATTGTAAACCGACTTTAAGTCCAGAGTTGTGATAAACTGTGCCTTTCATTGATTCGCTAGAATCATTGGGATGCTCGGCATCGGGTATCGATCAGCTATAATTCACTCATTTAGCTACCATTTTACAAACCGTTTATTTTTATTACCGCTGTTATCAACTCCTTTTTTGTCAACGACCAATACAGGGCTGTTATATGGGGATTTCGATGGTCTAATGCTTACAAAATCGGAGAGTCCAGGAACCTCAGCATTGAGGGCACTCTAAACAACATTGTGCAGCTTTTGACGCCTTAGGCCTGTCATTCTATCGGACAAATTTGGGCTCTTTTGGGCATGATAAGCGCTATTTTGAGGTTAAGAGGAATTAGTGTGGTGTCTAAACTTAGACGAAGAGTCAACTTCCATTAGCTCCGGTGGTTGTCCCTGTTCATCTGTCTTGACGGATGCGGATTTTTTTCATCGCCCCGTTCGTCCCTATTATGCTTCCCCTGTTTTGCGTGGCGGCGATTTTTATGGTCCTCCTTGGCATGTTCTCTTTCTGTGATGGCTTTCGCGTATGAAACCGGAAACATGCTGCACTCAATGCTAGCTTCTGCTTCTCTAGCCAACGCTAAAGCGGATGCTACATCCCTTGGCTGAGCCGGAAAGACAATGGTTTTAAGTGATTTCCTAAGTCTTGAAATGAAAGCGTGAAGCCCATCAGCACTGACCTCATCATTAAGAAGCGTTGCTTGTACTGATTCATGTGTCATTATGATTTTGTTTGTAACAAGAGTTAATTTCCTCTCAACTTCGTCGTAATATTCCATTAGGGTCAATTCACGTTGTATAACCATTTCGAGACCTTGCCTGAGAAGTCGTAGAGAAGTTTTGATAGCATAGGAACAATCTAGTCTGGTTATGATTTCATCAAAATTCAAGACAGTATTGTGTGGTACTAATACCGCTTGGTAATTCGTGCAACTACCATCAAAGGGTTTAAACAACTCGTAAGCATCTACGGCTGATTGCCTCCATACTACGTACTCATCTGACCCGCCGCTAAATTCTGGGACTGATTTTATTATGTCCAACGGAATACTACAACTGATCTGTGGGTTCACAGAAATTTTTTGGTATTTACCCTCGCGCTCAGCGTTAAGCTGAGTTTGAAACCTTTGTTCTTGCTTCGCCAAAGCTTCTCTAACAGCTATTCTATTATTGCTTGCACCTGGTGTGCGTCCATGGTGGAGTTCATTCAGTTCTGTGTCTGGCTAAAAACTGTTTGTTGGTGTACTTGGCTGATATGAGACTCTATGTTTGTGACCTGGTTAAAGATCGTTTGGTTGTTTACCTGGCTGATATGGGGCTCTAGGTTTGGGACTTGGCTATTGTTGTCTGTCACTATCTCGCTCGGTTTTTATGTCTTTTATTGCGCAACGCAACGGTTTGAAACTTGTTTTAGAATGAGAAAGGAATAGTTGAACCGCATAAATATGATACACAACAAACATTTGTAAAGACCTTTGATTTTTTTGATTTACCGACACACTCACAATTACATATACTTGCAGTTAATTTAAATTTTGGTGTTTAATTTGAAGATTTTAAATAAACTTACATATTGTGCGAATTAGAGTAAGCCTAGCACTAACTAATGTGGGCTGGTCCAGCGATAAACTAGGCGTCGAAGGCAGGTCCAGCCTTGATTGCGTAATTATAATCTTCTTATCACGATTATGTTGAAGGGCTTGACTTCACCCCCTTTTCTACTCACTGGCCCTGTGGCTCAGCAATGATCAGAACATATAACAAATTTATTTAGGGCAGTGTGCCGGAGTAGTGCTGGTTTATTCTTAAAAAGTCAATGCAACTAATAAAGTTTACATATTAAAAAATTTAAAACGGTTGATATATTTTTTGGAAAACCCAATTTTTTGGAAAACCCAAATTTTTCAATTTGTTGTAATTTACCTGTGAGAGATATGAATATTCGGGCCCTGAAATTGTGCCTGGCTGAGCAAATTATCATCTACATACCAGATTTAATGTATGTAACAAGCAGAACGAGGCATCTCAGACCCTCTAAAATATATATATTCTTGATTAGGTCAACGAGCTGAGTTGATTTATCCATGTCCGTCTGTATGAACGCAGCTCTCTCAAAAACCAGAAAAACTAGAAAGCTGATCTTGGTCACTCAGTTCGTAAATATCAGCTATTCTCTTTCTTACAATATCTCAGAGACTATAAGTGTTAGAGGCAACATATTTAAAGCGTTCTGTTTGTGTAAATAAGAAGCAGATTTGGAAACCTCCGGATTTCGGGTACCTTCCCCCAATCGCCCCCAATATCGATAAAACCAAAGAAACGCAAATCAAATACTACAGACCTGCAGCTACCGAGGAAAGTGAGTGCGTTGTGCATTTGTGTGTATGTGAACTTGGGTATGACAAGCGAGTTGAAATGTTTGTAAAGACAGATCGCAGGGTTCAGGGAATCCCTAGTCCTAGACTTCTTACTTGTTTATTCCCTGAACCCATTGAAAAAGTTTTAAAAATAAATATTACGCCAAGCATAGATCAAATTTACCTTTTGAGTTGCATCGCATGACCGGAGTCATGCTTCTCTGAAGCGCTGGGTCTGCAGATGCCAGGAGTTAGTGGTTAACTTATACAAGTCTGCCTTTAAATTTGTACACCATCTCCAACTATAAAACACGACATAACAGTAAGAGTAAAAAACCTACAGTAAGCCAAAAAGTATTTGCACACCTTAATTTTAAAGCTTACTTCAAAATAACTTTTCATCAACTTAGTACCATTTTGTTTAAGGAATATTTAGCTTTATATTTTAACAGCAAAAACATTTAATTTAGGTTTTGGTTACATTATAAAAGGAATAAAACTAAAATAAGGCCCGAATCCATATCAAACAACTATTAGTACACTTTTAAAATAGTAAGATTGCTCTAGTCGGGACCTCCCGACTAGGAGATACCCTGAAAAAACAAAAACGATCGAAAATGAAAAAAAAAAAAAAAAAAAAAAAAAAAAAAAAAAAAAAAAAAAAAAAAACGCAATTACCAACGAAAAATTAAATATAGAAACACCGGGGTTTGAACCTGGGACTCGCTGCTTCAGATGCAGAACTCTTATCGACTGCACCGCACTCCCATTTAAATTCGCTTATAATATAACATAACCTAAACATCCTTAAAAAAAAATTGCAAGGAAACGCTAACAAAATTTTGCTTTTGTTAAAAAATAATACATATTAATAATAATTGTTGATAATTAAAAAAAAAATATATATATATATATTCCACGCCATCCCAAGCGGGGCTTGAACCCGGGACCTCCAACTTTAGCTGCACAACTCCTAACAGCTGGACCACACCTTCGACTAATTCAGTGCATCAAAATGTATGTACAAACCAATTGGCAAGATTGTATTATTTGATTTGCGGATTTTATGGTTTTATCGATATTGGGGGCGATTGAGCGGAGGTATCCAAAGCCTAAATGACAGAATAAACTAAAATTTGGTGTTTTTAGAGCTTATAGTTTAGGAGTTATGCTTAAAAAACCGAGTCAAAAAAGCCATAAATATCGATAATAAGAAAACGAAAAGAGTTATCCATCTTTTGAAATAAACTTGATCTGCGTATGGTGTATACGAACCTAATGAGTCCAAGATTAGCTTTTTAGCTTTTGTAGTCTCTGAAATCGACGCTTTCATACAGACAGACGTACAGACAGACAGGGCTTAATTGGGCTTAATGCCTCTAAACTTCGACGAATGCTTCCCACTAGGTTAGATATTTCCTGGGTGGTAATTGTTTTCCTTTCTATGCGTAAGGCTTCCATTACTGGAGGTTATGTTGTGATTTCTAATTTTTCTTTCTAACAAGTAACCCAAATATGCTCAATGGGGTTCAGATCTGGTGACTGTGGCGGGGTTTTAAGTTGCCAAATGATAAATAAGCCATTCTTGAATCAAATATGAGGCGTGTTTTGGGTCATTGTTATGCTGAAACATTCATGGTCTGATCTTATCTTTTAGCCTTAATTTCTCAACACTTGGAAACAGATTTTCCTTTAAAATGTTTATGTAGACACCTTTAACGTCGAAACGTCGGGCTCATTTTGTGCCGATCTTTAAATGAGATGATCAGTTATCTACCCTCTAAATTTGGTAACTCTACCTTGTAAACTGTGGGAGATAAAGGTATTTGCGTCGTTCCGGGGGCGCTAGGGGGTATTCTAGTGGGCGTGGCCAGTATATCAAAATCTTTAGGGGAGGTCACCAGCTATCTACATACCAAATTTGGTGGCTCTATCTTTAAAATTGTGTGAAATATTCACTTTTTATCAATTTGCGATTTGAGGTGCCTCCCAGTGGGCGTGGCACAAAAATCTTAACTCTTTGTCTGAAGAAGATAACTGCAAGTATATATCAAAAAGTGTCAGGTCTCTATCTTCAATAGCGCCGAAAATAGTTGCGTTCATCCGGACGGACAGACGGACAGCATGACGGACATTGCACAAACTCAATATACTCTTTTCACTTCGTGAACGAGTATAATAATGAGTGTGCCAATATTTTTTTGACTCGGTGTAACTAAAATTCGATTTTAGCAGTTCACATTCATACCTCCCTAAAACATTTATACCCTCCATTCCACTTTTTACTACTTTACCACTTTACCCAAATTACTTTAAACATTTTTCTAACAGAGTTTTTTTAAGAATTCTTTAAATGTGATACATTTTAGTTTTTCTCAGAGAGGAGCCCGCAATTTTAATAATTACTTGAGAAATGCATAAGCAATTTTAAAACGATTTACAATTCATAAAAGCTGATGAATAATTCCATAAATCAGTCAAACACGTTTTAAAGTTTTTATTGGTTTTCAAAATATATATTTTTAATTTATGATATTAATAATGATATTTGTACGATAGATTTTTTTTTTTTTTTTCAATTCAATTTCAATAGATAGCCGGTGACCTCCCTAAAAAATTGGCATTCCGGACACGCCCATTATAGCGCTGTCTGCTTCCTCACACCCATCAGTGGAAAATGTTTGGTGATAGGTCTTGTAATGAACCCGTATTGTTGTTTTATTTTAACTAGTCTGACCTTATGATCTTTCCCTTTGTAGACCCTCGATTTTCCCAAAGGCCACCTAGCTGGATGACAGGTTTTGTCTTTTATTACTATTGTTTACCCTTTCTTTACATTTGCTTCGTGCTTTTTATAACCTGAACCCATTGAAAAAGGGTAAAAAAGGGTATAATGGTTGTGTGCAAATGTATGTAACAGGCAGAAGGAAACATCTCTGACCCCATAAAGTATACATATTCTTGATCAGCATCACTAGCCGAGTCAATTTAGCCATATCCGTCTGTCTGTTTGTCTGTCCGTCTGTCTGTCTGTCTGTACGAACGCGTCGATTTCAGAGACTACAACAGCTAGAAAGCTGATCTTGGACTCATTCGGTTCGTATATACCATATGCAGATCAAGTTTATTTCAAAAGATCGATAACTCTTTCCGTTTCCTTATTACCAATATTTATTGCTTTTTTAACTCGTTTTTTAGGCATTACTCCTCAACTATAAACGCTGGAGACACCAAATTTATTTTATTATGTTCGCGTAAAGCATACAAAGAATTTAAAAGTTTGGATACCTCTCTCCAATCGTCCCCAATATCGATAAAACCATACAAACCGCAAATCAAATACTACAGTGTTGCAAATTGGTTTGTACATTAGTTTTTATGCACTGAATAAGTCCTGAAAATTTCATAACGATCATACATTTCGTTTACGAGCAAATCAAGAATTAGTTTTTCGTAGTGGGGGCTAAGCTTCAGCACAAGCAATTTTTGTGTTCATGTGCACGCATACATACAAATGCAAAATTTTGTCAAGCGTTTTTCTTGGAATTTTTTTTGCATAGTAAAACTGAATTTTTTTGAAAGAATATTAATTGACGCAATGGTCCAGCCGTTAGAAGTTGTGCAGCTGAAGTTGGAGGGCTTGGGTTCATAACCCGCTTGGGATAATGTAGAATTTATATATTTTTTTTTTAATTATAAACAATTATTATTAATATTTACTATTTTTATATCAAAAGCAGAATTTTGTTAGAGTTTCCTTGCATTTGTCCTTAAGGATGGTTAACTTATGTTATAACATAGGCAAATTAAAACAAGTAAGAACGGTACAGTCGGGCGTTACCGACTGCGTTTTACTCGTTCACATTCTTTATTATAATTATTATCTTAAAAAATCTCGGTATTTGTGAGTGGGGGTGTGAGTGGGGATGGGGGTTTATTTAGGATACTGAGAAATGCTACCTGCTCCAATTTTATACTATGTCAAAAATATGTTTTGAATTCTTGGTCCAATCCTCTTTTTCTTTGCACTACGTATCTTCTGTCTTTCTTTCTTTTTGTTGTTTCCGTGAAGTTTTTCTTACAGATTTCTGTTTCTACGTCTTCTTTGTCTTCATCTTCTATTTCCCAAAATCTATCGAAGTGTTTAATGGTTGGTTGTTGCAACTATAGCTTTTTCTCCTTTGTATTTCGTGCACCCTGACACGATCCACCCGAAATCTGTCTTTTTACCGAAAAGACCGTCTATCTTAATAACTTCTGTTCCGATTACTACGTCTACTCGATATGGTTTATTAAATTGATGACCAGCTTATATGTAGTTATATCATTTTGTTTTATCAATATTGATTGAGCTATCTGGTAGAGATTTCATTAGTTTAATAAAACAATTGGTTCGATTTTGACCGGGTTTTTATTTTTAATTGTTAAATTAACTTTGTATTTAGCTTCCCTAGATTCTGTTGAAAATACTCCACTAGTTTTTGTGTTGACGCTCGATCTAGGAAGCTTTAATATCTGGACTGCTTCCTCAGGTCAATAATTCCTAAGTGCTATTAAATTTTTTTCGCAGAGTCCACGAACAAGCAAGAAACCATGCATCTTGCTTCTCCTTTTAATGCGTTTTTTTAAATAATTGAACATTAAGGATGGAATCCGATCATACCTTGACTGAACCAATTCTATAAATAATTCTGAAAACAGGTCCCACTCTTTGGAATCATCAGAGAAAGTGGGAACCTGCATTTTAGGTAGCGTCGGTGGGTCTTCTATTATTGCCCTGAAAATCTCATCTTTTTGCTGACCTATCTAGCAATCTAGCATCCTTATTTGCCTTATTATCAAAGGCAAATATTATCTTCATATTTGTATTTCATTATATCTTCTTAAAGCAATTTTTTCCTTTTGTCTTCTTGGGTTTCTTTAGGTATTTATTTAGCCTATTTATCTTGCTGTCTATCTTCTGCTCTTTTATCTAGAGCGCCTGGCATAGGTTTTCATGGCTGCTTGATGGCCTTACTGTCTGTTGTTTTGGTCATCCTTGTTTTAACTTTTTCTATTACAGACATAATCACATCGAATTGTTTTTTATTAAAATAGTCGTGATCGACTTCAATTTTACACAATATCGTGTGATTTGCCTAGAACTCCTTGTGTAATTTCTTTAGCTGCTCTACTTGGCCGTAACTTCGACCATTACAATTTTGGACTGCTTCGTCAATAGTTCTTTTGTTTTTTAATTATCTAACCTTTGAATACCCTGAACCCATTGAAAATGGGTAAAATAGGGTATAATGGGTTTGTTAAAATGTATGTAACAGGCAGAAGGAAGCATCTCCTCCGACCCCATAAAGTATATATATTCTTGGTCAGGACGACGAGCTGAGTTGATATAGCCATGTCCGTCTGTCCGTCTGTATGAACGCAACGTATATATCATACGCAATACAAGTTTGTAATTTTTTTCGATAACTTGCTCTGTTTCATTAATAAAAATCGATAACAACCTTTGGTTTTCTTACAAAATCTCGAAGACGATAAGAGATAGAGGCATTAAAATTAGTGCGTTATGTTTGTGAAAGCGATACTCAGATTTTGATACCTTCCTCCCCCCAATCGCCCCCAATATCGATTAAACAAAAAAAAAAAAACGCTAATCAAATACAGTACTGAAAATTGGTTTGTACATAAATTTTGATGCCCCTAATAAGTCCTGAAAATTTCATAACGATCATACATTTCGTTTAGAAAAAATCAGGGATTTCGTTCTGTACTGATGGCGTGGGCTTTTAGGCTCTGTTGTCGTCTACTGAGTCCCTTTTGAACGCATACGCCACGCTTACCACTGCTTTTCTTTCGCCTTTCTTTGACTCTCTTGTAGTCTATGTTGTCCCTTTCGAGTGCGTGGGCCATGCTCATTATAGCGTTGGTGATGCCGAGACTCGTTATTCAGAGAAGCACGGTGGCGCGGCGTTGTTGAGTAAGTGAAGTAGAGCTTCATCTTCAGCAGAAGATTATCATCAAGAAATTATACTCCGTTGGTAGCCAGAACTATCAATGACGAGAGGAATTATTACACTCGTTTACAAAGTGAACGCTGCATATTGCATTTTTGCAATGTCCGCCATGCTGTCCATTTGCCTTCCCGGATGAATGAAACTGTGCTCGGCGCTATTGACGATAGAGACTTGAAACTTTTGATGTATATTTACCACCGTGATCTCCGGGAGCAGCGCGTCCCAAGAACTCTGATGGCGCCAGCATGGTCTTTACCGTGGGGTTCTCATGCGCAGAATACCGTGTACTGGGTTTCTAATCCAAGTGACTGCATGGACACCTAGAAGGGTCGGCTGTTGAATTGCACGAAATTGTAGCATACTAGCTTGCGTGAGACTCCCAATCTGCTCTGTTGCACCTTGAACTTTTGGCAGTTTGTGCTTCACATACATACCTGACGGCGTCCCTAAACATTCCCAACTGTAGTAGCTGTGAGCCAACCTCGCCACCGTCTTTCGCACACCTGTTGCTGATGGTGCACAGTTTCCAAGATACATAATTTTCATCGTCAGCCCTGTATCCAAGGTGACGGTATAGGCTCCAGTTTTGCCACGAGTAGTCTGGGAACTTCTTCGGATTCTGGTGAATGCGTTTCAACATACCGCAACGCCGAAACGTGGCCCACGATGCATTCCGGAGCCGAGTTTTTATTTACTTCTTTATTATTTGTTTTCTTTTTTTTTAGTCTATTTTATCAAATTTCTTGTTTATTTCAATTTACTGTTTATTATTCAAATCATTGTTTATAAATTTTATTTATTTTGTTTTTTATCGATTTATTTCAATTTGTTTCTTTTATTTACAACATGAATTTTATTATAATTTATTGCTTATTATTTATAGGATTATGTATTTACTTAAAAAATTTTCACTCTGAAAATGTATCTTTTATTTAAAATCCTTTTTATTATTCCTTTAATTTGTTCACTTATATTTATTATGATTTTCTTTTATTAAATTTATTATTTATTATGTTTTGATTTATTTATTTATTTTATGCACTCTTAGTTTAAATTTTTTATTAACCATCATTGTTTTGTTTACATATGCATTTATTTGTTTGATTTTATTTGAGTTTCAAGTTTGTTTTATTTCGACGTATTTTATTTATTATGTGGCACGTTTGGTACAGCTCGTCGTGAAGCTTCTGGTCTCTTTCGGTGTACTTTCTCAAGCCTAAACTCCGCTTGTCGATTTGTCGCTCTATTGCTCTGTTGCTCCCGTTGTCCACTCTCGCTGCACACACTCCTTTTGTGCGCGTCTTTTCGGCGCACAGCTAACTTACAATCTACACAAATATATTTTCATTCTTTTATATATATATAGTTGGAATTAATTCGTAGCGTTCTGACAAGAGATGTTGTAGGCAGTACAGTATTCCGTTGTTAGATACAGTAGTATATTCTTCGTGAAGCTGCTAGCA
>SCDY01002983.1:0-12616 GCA_004143825.1 Drosophila micromelanica | reverse complement strand
GTCGGAGATGCTTCCTTCTGCCTGTTACATACATTTGCACAAAACCATTATACCCTTTTTTACCCATTTTCAATGGGTTCAGGGTATAATAAAACTTGCATTGCGATAAGGGGCGAATAAATAATAACAACATTTAATAAATTCAAAGAGCATTTATAGGATTCAAAACCGATTGAAAGCTCCTCATTCAATATTAGCTGCACTTTATTTTCGCTCAGTGTAGTACGATGCCGGTCACTTAAAAAGCGATAATTTTGACGGGCCTCGATGGCGAGTGCGTCACCTTCTTCTTTTTTTTTTGTTTGTTGTTGGTTTTGTTTCCACGAAAACATTATCAATACAGCCTCAGCGGCAACTTCAGCATTGTCGGTTTTGTGGTTTGTAAGGCAGATAAAACGATGACGTCCATCCGAATACTATGTTCCAAAAAAAGGTCCATGATAAACAGAACAGAGAAGAAAACCAAATAGGAAACCCCGTCCAAGGTGCAAATGACCAAAGAAGAAGCAGTATATTAGCTCAGGTCAGAAAAATTTCGATGTTCGTAATGTCAAAATCAATTTTATGTTAATTTTATGCAAAGATGTGTCTTGATTGAATGCATGACGTCACGGTCTAAGTGTGTTAGTGTGTAAATGTATCTGTGTCTGTGTAATGAATGACTGTGTTAAAGTTTTAGTCAACACTTCTTACATTTTTGAATGGCTTTCACTTTTCAGCCAGTGTTTTAATGGGCAGCAATATGTGACTAAACCAAGATGGTTACGCCCATTTTTGCAACGACTCCTCCGCGGAAAGAAATTCAAGTGCTGTCGTTGTTGTATGCAGACTCATATCCACATCTAGTTTATTTTCAAACCTCTATATTATACCAAAATTTACATAAATTTCGGAAAATTTAAGAAAGAACAAACTTCCTAAGAAGATTTCTTTCTGATGACTTTTTCACTTTATATATCTTCTGATATTTTTATTATTAACGATTATTTCCATTTTTCAGTAAGAAAAAGCAAACAGCTTTTGGCCGCAACTTTCTGGGCATATTGCAACTCATTTACATGAGTGTGAAGTCCATGAGTGTGTTAGAATTGTTCATTAAAGAAGTTTGTTTCGGGCAAATCAAACCATTATTCCGGCGAAAATTTGTTTATGATGTTCATAAATTAGGAGAATCAAAATCTAATTTAAGCTGTTAATAGAAAAACTGAAAGTAGAGACTATGCCCGTGTTGGCTACGCCCACTGAAGGCGTGAAACTTATAACATATCGATATATATTTCACTTTATTTTAAAGCAACCAGCCCACAAATTAAATATTAACCTATAAAAAGTATTGATTATCCCAAGTAACAATCGAATTTAAAACTCTAATTATATTGTGAACTTGTTTTCCAAAATTTAAAGTGATTTAAGTCCTTAATGGATTCGAAATTTTTTAATTCGATCTTGACGATGTTTAAACATAGCTTAAGTTTTTTTTTCCAATATTATATTTAAACAAGTGCGGGAGCATAAGCTAATCGACTATACAAAAAAAGATTGACTATATCTTCCAGTTACAACTTATTGCCACAGAAAGTGGTCAAATTGCCCATAGTGCAGCGACACACTATATATATATATATATATATATATATATATATATCCGGTTGAGACGAACAGCAGGCGGAACGTGCGGTGCCTTAAATTATTGGCCATTAGCTCCGTGAAGCGAGTTAATAGAGCAACAAGTGAAACGTATTTTGCTGCCGTCGCAGCGGCTTTCAAAGCACTCATAACTGCGCATGCAAAGTAACAACAACAACAGCAGAAACGTGAAGAAGAAACATTCTAAAACTGTAAGCCGCTTTGGAGCTTGCACGTCAAATAAGCGCGGTCTACTCGACTAGCAGATACCGGGTAGCCAGCCAAATAATGTAGGGTATTAATTGTATCATCAATTTGTATTTTTAAATATTTATATAGGCTCCAGATTATGGACATTGTTATTTTAACGTAACTTTTGGTTGTAGATCGTTATGAAGTACTCAGAGCATAAAGATGAAATATGTTGCCTCTTAATTTTGCTTTTAAACTCGGTCAAGAATACACATATCTATTTTGAATGGGTACAGGGTATTAAATATGAAAAAGAGATCACTGGCCCCTACAGATCCAAGTTGAAATTGACGTCGAAGCGGCAGTTGCATGACAGTTTGTAGTCTATAATGTTCTTTGATTGAGGCACAGTTACATGAACGATCGGTAGCAGGGGGGCAGGAGCAGGAGGGTATCATAGCATATAACATACACATGTACATACAATCAAACATATGTACATACGTATGTATGTTAACCAATGTAAAAGATCTGTTAAATCGTGTTCACGCTCGGGGCTAATCAGCGATCGCATCGGCTGTGATCAGCACTGATCACACGTTTCGCTTTTAAAATAGTGACTAATCAGTGACTATAATCTGAAACCCAACGGTTAGCGCTAAACGTGATTGGTGTAAATGTACAATGGACTGAACATTGGGTTTGATCGTGAAATAAAATGATCAAATGAACAAATGATCGTGAGTGTCTCACCATCAGCATTAGCAACGACATCAGCTGCTTTCCATGTGTCCACCGATTGGAATAATAAAACGAGGCTTCCAACTGAATGGTTCGGTAGTCAGCTGTGTTAGAGGTAAGCTTGGCACGATCGTTGCCTTAACCATCATACCGCAAAGGATTCAAGATTATATTTATTTGTGCACATATCTACATATGTAACAAAGAGTTCAGAGTATTTCTATTTCTACTTGTTTTGTTTATGGTATTCATAATTTTAACAATAATTCTTTTCACTTGGCACAGTAGCTGTTTCGAATTTGAATTTAGTACATCGAATCAAATAGAATTGAGTAACAACCGAGACTAAGCCCGACTAGATAACAATCTGCCATGCCGAATGCTGCTCAAGTGGGCTCTTTTCCAATCCCTGCTCATCTAATCTAGTTGGTAGTTAAATCTCCATGCGACTGCGCACATAGCGGAAGCGCAATAAATGTGCTTTCCAGAGCATTTTTGAAAGCTATGCGAAAGTGTTTGCCCCACTCCACTCCACTGCAATGCACCCCACCACCCCCTGATGGTCACGCACAATACGACCGGCGTCGATTTCCGGTTGCTATTGCAACAGAGACCCGGCGGACACCGCTCGCAGTGCAGTGCACATAACAGCGGATGTGTTGGTGTTGGTCTCGAATGCGGCAATCTGTCAGTAATATCCTGCATCCTGTCTGTACTTGCCTTGGCCATGGCACACACAGCACACCTCGCTAAATTGCGCTCAATCCTATAATTGTTGAATGTTGATAACAGAAATTGAATCCAATAAAAAGAACAAAATATAATAGAATTTTCACTGATAATAGTAGTTAAAGAGTAAAAGAACTGATTTTACGTTAAACCCTTTTTTTCGTATTCAGGAGTTATTTATGAACTTGAATGATCAAATATTTGATTTAAAAGCAAGAAGTTGCATATAGATACATATATCACATGGGCATTTCCACAGAAAAGTAAACCACGACTAAAAAATTAAAAGTTAATGCAAAAGATTTTTAGATATTATTAAAGAAAAATGTCCAATTTTTAATAATTTAAACAGTTATTCATTAGTTTTATTTACCATGATGAGCAAACCGACTGCAAAGTTGCATTAATGCAAAATCTCGTCATTTTTAAGCATTTTCAATTTAATATTTACTTTACTTAGGCAGATGTTACATGACAAAACTTCTTCCACAAATTCTCTCTTACATAACCAAATAACTAAAAAAATGCAAAGGGAGCAAACCAATCAAGATTAACTGTAAATTTTTAACTTTCTCTTCTTCATATTCTAATGTCCCGTTCGAGCTCGAAAAACATCATTTGTTTTCATTACGTGATAAATAAGTGCAGCAAGTGTGTCCAAATTTTTCTTCAAACAGAATTTAATACTTAAAATATAAAAAACACCCAACAAGTTTAATAAAATAAAATTTTAATTTTTAAGAATTTTTTGAAAAGTGTCCCATGCGAATCGTAAGTGTACAACCTTTCGAATAAAAATAGGCAAAACAAGTAAGAACGTTGCAGTCGGATGTTACCGACTGCGTTATACTCGTTCGCGATCTTAATTATTATTATTATTGTGAAACATTTCGGTGCTTTGTAATTTGGGTGGGGGGTGGGTGAGAGTGGGGATGGGGGTTCGTCGCCGAAATTTTCTGCCGATCTTTAAATGAGGAGACTAGTTATCTACCCTCTAAATTTGGTTATCGATTTGAGATTTGAGGTGTATCGACATGTTATCGCATTGCCAGCCTCCCAGTGGGCGTGGCACACAAATCTTAACACTTTGCCTGACGAGAATAACTACAAGTATATATCCAAAGTTTCAAGTCTCTATCTTCAATAGCACCGAAAAAAGTTGTGTTCATCCGGACGGACAGACGGACACCATGACGGACATTGCACAAATCCAATACACTAGTTTCACTTCGTGAACGAGTATAACAAAAAATAAATCATACTGCTCATTGTTTACTATTTTTATTAATATAATGGTTGTGTACACTATATTTCCAAAATAAAAAATATTCAATTAATATTGAATTAATCATTAATTAATCATTACTATAATCCTATATATGCTTTAATACAGAAAAATATAACAAATTTCACACGTGGAAAAAAATGTCCCGTGCTGCGAATGTCCCGTAGCGAATCAGATGAATATTTTTAAAAGAAAAACCAAAGCAGCTTTTTCCAAGAAACAAAATGTTAAACAAAGTTACATTATTCCGAAACATTTTACAATTATTTGAATGTACTTTGAATTTTTTTACTTTAAAGGTGTACGACTGCCCTGTTCGTTACCGTGGAAAGGCCCATATATAAATACAAATGGCTTGTCAAATTTATTTTCCTTGATGGACCATGGACGAGCCAAACTTTAAGTCTGATGAGCTGATATAGTTACCGAGATCATCAAGTTCATATTGGCAGACAAACATATAGATCCCGATCATGAATTTATATACCTTACAACATCAATGCGTTCGACGTATCAAAAGTTGCTTCAACACGGCTTTCTTAAGCTTTGGGTTATAAGCTTTGAGAGCAGCGTTGCCGTATACATACATCAAGCCAGGTTAAATGTAAGCACAAACAGATACACAAGAGCACAAGAGTTCTAAAGAAGAATAGATAAAGGTGGCAGAGGCAACTGAAAATCAAACCGAAAGTCTGCGTCAGCTTTGCGTCTGACAGCTGAGTTGATGTGAGCTGAGCTAAAGAAAGGTAAGCAAGAGTAAACGTGAAGGTAAAGGCAAACTCAATAGTAACAGCAACAGCAAAAACAACAACTAATGAAGCGCGTCTATAAATAGCGCAGCATAAACAAAAAGAAATAAATAAAACAAAAACACGCCTGTCGGGCCGCAACTGCATCTGATGGGTGCGAGCAAAGCACAAACAAGCTAAAGTCAAAGTCAATGGAACTGACAGGCACCACAGGTAAGCTTAAGTTGGAAGAGAGAGGAAAAGGGAGAGAGAGAGAGAGAGTAAAAGGGCCAGGGATAGACAATAATCGCTTATTATCCAGTCAAGCTAGGGAAGCGCAGAATGTAACAAAAGAAAATCCAAGTAAATTGAGTCAATTTAGTATGAGCAAAAATGTTTGGGAGACTGTTTGGAAGACTGACTGATCACGAAATTAAGCAATGAATTCTTCCAGAGAGAGTAGAAGAGAAGGAATGCAAATGCTAGTCAAAACTTTAAGAGAGAGTGAGTGTGAGAGTGAGAGAGAGAGAGAGAGTAAACACCTTGGCTATGCACACGAAAATACGTCGATGACAGCTGCTTTCTTTGGCATAAGCATAATCGCAGTCCGCTCCTTGCTTATCCTTTCTCTGTTGGGGCTGCTGCATTTTGTTGTTAACCACGATCTGATTTAGTACACATCGATTTTCACATAAAACACACCAAACGACATATCAATGCCATAAACATTACAAAACTTTTTGATCTTCTGTAAAATGCACAACAAATTCTGGTTTATATTTGTGGTGTTTTTATTATAAACTTTCCAGTGTATAACAAGATAAATAAAGAAAGGAAAAAACAGACGAGCGCGCGCGCGCGCCTTAAGCAGCAGCACAGAAACAAGATGAACAACGCGACGCTACTGCGACGACGACGACAACTGATGGGGGCCAGCAGCACCAGGCAGCAGCTAAGTTGTCCGCCAGCCAACAACAAACAATGAAAACGGGCTAGCAGCCGGGCAAAGCTAGCAGCGCAGAGCAGAGCAGCGCAGCGCAGACCCAACAGAGCGCACGGCGCAGCGCAGCGAAAGAGCGTGCGCCGACGCAGCAGCCCGTCCCATTACACGCTTTTGTTGTTATTGTTGCTACTGCTACACAGCCACTGACACAGTTCAATGCCATAGCAACAGAATCAGTGAGAGAGATAGAGAGAGCGGAAGTGGTGAGTTTACAAATGTAAGGACAAGGATGAATGATGCCTGTTAGCTGTTAGCTAACAGCCTGCTGTTAATTGTCTAAATTCCAACACATATTCTTCCATTGGGCATGTATTAAGTTACGGCTATGTACATCCATGCAAAAAACAAGAAACTAAATGAAACTCATTTACGCGAAATGAAGTGCGCATTTGGCGAGTCAAAAGTCAAGCACACGCCTCGCTGAGCAGCTTTTGAGCTTAATTTAATTTATGTAGGTACACATGGCTGTGCTTTGCCTCGCTCGTCAGACGATTTATTTTATGACTTCTTATGAAAGTGTTAAGAAATTTCGCCGACGTTTTTATTTTTATTTTTTTTTGAGTGTCACCGTCTAAGCGGAGAAAAATTTCACCCGCCGCTTGCAGCTGCTTTTGTTGTCTGTCCGTCTGCCCTGTCTCTGGCTCGGATTTGTTTCCACCATTCGCGCATGATTATTGCCATTATAAAGCTTTCTTATAACTGCATCGATTATTTAAACAAAACGCTAGCTTTAACCACACGAGGGGCGTGACACTGACACTACACAAAAGCTGTCCGTCCCGCCGCTGCTGCCTGCATGCATACATCAAGTTAGCAACTTTCTTTTTAATGTTTTTTTATTGTTGCTGTTTTTGAAATATGAAAAACAAAAATGAACATTTACACATGTTTCTGTGCTTGTGTGTGTAGCCAGAAATGCGCATCAAAAAGAAATCACATAATTTATGTGTTTTGTCGCAGCCCTGGAACTAAAACCCAAACAAGTTTGATCCACAACGAGCAGAAGCAGCAGCAACAGCATCAGCAACAGCATCACATTGTCCCCGCAGCAACCCACTTAGAAAGTGATCCGAATGGGATTAGTGGGCCTCTATTTTGGAGCTCGCTCTGCTTACGCAACTGTAACTACAGCATGATATGACATTTTATGGCTAAGATGCTGTTGCGCTCAAACGTGACCAGCAAGCATCGAAAAGCATTCAGCTACTGCTGCTGCGCCAGAACTCAAAGCATTTATTATGCAATTGTTTACAGTGCTCAACTCAACTCTGTCCATTACAAAGCTCATCGACAGCGCGCCTTTTGGTGAGTTTTGCGAATTCACCAGGAGGTGTGGATTTTTGTTGATAGTCAACAATTAGTTAAAATGAGAGCCGTGCAAACGTGAAAGAAACGTTGACTTTTTTCGCTCTCTTGAGGATCACAGCAATTAAAGCTTTATACATACATATATACAGCTGAGAACGTTATTCGCCAAAATCTTCTGCACACGCCAGTAAAAGTTTCAATTAACTTGGAAAACACAAAACACTCTGGAAATGGCATGGGCATAACGGTTATTTGTAAACTCTGGGCAAGCTGCCAGCTTACAGAGCAAAGCAGACCAACAATAATGGTAATAACAACAACAACAACAACAACAACAACAGCTTCAGCAGCAACAGCAGCCGCAGCAAAGGCAAATGTTGCTTTTTAATTATCAGAAATGGCAAAAAATAGACACACTGAATGATGGTCCAAATGTAGGGCGAAAGACGAAAATAAAAGCTCTTCTCTGTATATGTGTAGTTAGACGAACCGAAAATTAAAAAAATAAATAAATAAAAATAAATAAATAAAAATAATAGTAGAAAAAACTCATTTCTTTTCACAATGTAAATCGGTCAAACCAATCAAAAAGGCAGAGTAAAAACCTCAGCGACAGCAACAACATCAACAACAACAACAACAACAACAACAATGGCAACAAGCAAGGCCTGTCCGGCGATATTATCAACGCTCTATTAGAGTTCTTTCAACTCGGCTTTGAACAAAATTTTTGCAACAATATTTGAAAGCCAGCCCGAGGTTATTTGGAAAGCGACGTACGTATAATTGAAGATGGGTTGTGAAAGATGTGGATACGTTTGTCGCCCAGCGACTGACCCCAAAGTAATCACAAGCAAAATGCAATTGAAAATTATTGCAACCAAGACTTGAGCACGCCACAATGGATAAGAGATGGAAGATGACAACAGCAGCAGCAGCAGCGGAAATAAAACGTCAGACAATGGTGATGGCTGCTGTTGCTGCTGCTGCTGCTGCTAAAGCGGCTGTTAAAAATAATACCAACAACAACAACAAACCAACAATAGCAAGCAAGAACGTTGCAATCGGGTGTAACCGACAGCACAATCCTCGTCCACATACATAGTAATATGCGAGTATTAAAAACATGAAAGATTCGAATAAATATCGATTTAATTTGTTGTTGCGGGAGTAGGTGGTAGTAGATTCACACCGACAGAAAGACGGACATTGCATAAACCCAATGTACTCTCTTCACGTGGCGAACGAGTTTAATAACAGCGAGCGAAAAGAACGCTGATGAGCTGAACTGAGCTGAGAAGCGAGACAAAAATCAAGAAGCATTTGCACTGGCGAAGATTAAATGCCCTTTCAAGCAATTCGATAGCTCCACAATTGTCAATCTATTGGAATGTGTGATTTTTTGTAGGATCCAAAGTTTAAACTAAATTTGTTAAAAAAAAAATAAATCGGAATATAAACTTGACACAAAACATATTTTTATAAAAGTATTTTTAAACAGTTTCGCTTAATATATAAAAATGACTAGTGTCGACAAATAAATGTATATAAATATAAATATCTGACTTGTTTTTAACGAACTTGGAAATATGTTGCATAGAAAGAAACCGTATCATTGGATTGTAGTACTTTACAGGCAGCTATATGATATAGTAAGCCGCTGTTGCAGATTTTGGGGAGACGCATTTCCATTTATATATATACATATTTTATGGTGTTACAGAGGACATCTTGGTGATGTTATACACTTAATGAGTAAGCCGGATTGCCTTTGGTGAGGGTACAAAAAAGCACCGACAGCAACGGCGATAAAGCGCCTATGCAGAAGAAGAAAGCGTTGCGGAAGCAACAGCAACAGCAGCAGCAACAGCACCAACACCAGCAGCCTACGAGGGTCTCGAAGTCTGAGAGCCTCGAGCCACTCGGCCGGTCGGTCACATGTGGAGTTCAACAACCTGCGATTGGAATGAATACGCAAACGAATACGGCAACTACAAACACAATAATAACAAAACATAATGCTAGAAATTCGTTTGGTCTCACGCGCCACGTTAATTATGCATCAACGAAACCGTATTAAATGATGAATTTTAAACTGCATTGAAAAGCCACAAAGTCACAGTACAAAAGTGTTTGCAAGGATTACAAAGGATTCATTAGTCTTGTCACCTGTGCACTGACCCAGTTTTACATATTGACAGATTTTGAAACCATGGCCGAATATTGTGAAAATAATCGATATGAAAAAAGCTTTGTCGGGAATATAAAGTTTACAAATTTTGTAAATCCATTTTAACATTTAATTTGTACTACTTTACCATGTAAATAAAATGTTTATAAAGTTTGTTGTATAAGTTACGTAAAAGTAGGACGTCCAGCTTGAATTTGTTTAAGGAGATTCGGGATATTAATGTCGCAATCTTTACGGGAGAACGTCAGCGATCTACAAGCAAAGTTTGGTGGTTCGGTTCATTAAAATTGTAGGAAATATACACTTGTTATCGATTGCAAATATCAGGTTTATCTGTTTTTGCGATTACGGGGGGCGTGGCCAAAAATTCGTTTGGGGGAGCATTTCTGCTATATGAGTATGTATATATGGAAAATTGTGACTCTAGCTCAAAAGCTGTGGCAGATATAGCCATTTCCGATTTGTAAAGGCGGGGGGACTCTAGCTTTAAAGTTGAGGATGTTATCGATTTTCGATTTTATGTGTTATCGCTTTACCACGTCCAAAGAGGGCGTACCCCAAAATCCTTAAAACGGGTACATACGAGCATATATTATATCTTAAATTTCTCTAGCGTTCACACGGACAGCAACACGGACATTGCACATAACCAATACACTCATTTCAATGCGTGAAATTATTATACTCATAAATAAAGCGAACAACACAATTTCCCATATGTCAGACATGGATTGATATAGTTAATTGCACTTTGGTGGCTGCTTAGAGTGTGATATGTGGAAAAAAAGTTAGAGTATAAAGTTATAAGAATAGTAAATGCTTTTTACTTTATACTCTATCTTTTTCTAAGCACCCACCAAAGATCTTGAAACTGAAATTTAAAATTGTGAAAGTTCCTTGTTCAATTTTATATCGAGCCATATTAAACAGAACCCACAAAATATACACGCCAACGATGGCTAGACATACATACATCGAATACATATACTTATTAAAAAACAATTTATAACAGAAGGGTTAATTTGTGTGTTATTTTTCATACGTTTTATTGGACGTCCATTTAAAGTCTTTTAGTTTTCTCATGTGGTTTAAATACTTTTTAAACAAAAAACAAAGAATTTTTTTTTTTGAAAATGCAGAAACAACAAAAATAGGTAAGTACAACATATACTGTATAATATATAATGTAAAAAAATTATTGTTTTTTTTTTAAGGTAAAGAGGTAAGGCTAACTTTAAAATAGTCCATTATGTAGATTGCACGTATATATAGGCGTGCACCAAATTTAATTTATAATACCGAATTTGAATTAATATTTAAATATATTTTTTTTATATCTTTTGTTGCAGGCTACTGCCTACATCAGTATGGAATACACAAAATCTGTGTTTTTTACTTAGTATATAAACGACATATGTAGCGAAAAATATCGGATGAGTAAATGTGTAACACATTTTTTTAGAACAGTACCAACATTGTGAAGATTGCGCGGAGACTTCGAGGAACGCGGTCCTTTTTATCCCATGCTGCTTTGCTATCCCCAAGTTGCGTAACTTCGTACCGATCAACCTGCCTCCCTAGATCCCGCGTGGATAGAAAAAGCGATAGCGCTATCGGTTCTTATATATCCACGCTGGGACTGCATTCGGGTGCTCGGGTCGTTTTATCCAACACTACTCTTCTATTCCCTAGGAGTGCAACGCCGTACCGATCGGCACATCGCAGGACCCTGGTGATTCACTAGGGTGAACTGCCGTACCAATAGCCGAACGAAATCCGAGAGAAGCTCTATCTCTATTATGTTCCCCGCGGGCATTAGTAAATATACATTCTAATTACAAGCCAAAGCGCAAGTAGAATTTGATTTGCGGTGTTTTCGATATTTGGGCTACTTGGTAGAAATTTCAATCAATATTAATAAAAAAAAGGCAAGATATTGAAAAAAATGATAAACGTGTTCTGTGTATGGATTAGTAGAGTCTACAGTCGGAACGTCAAAATCCCATTTGCAGGTGATTAGAGTGTTTCTGCATTCGTTGCATATTGGTTATTTTTGCTTGTTTGTTTTTGAATACTTTGCCTAGGTAGAGTGACTAAGCATTTAGGCCCTGGGCGATGGGCGGGGAGTACTGAGCGCAGCGTCGTAGCCCCCAGACACATTCAGAACGGGGCTCTCCATTTTCAGTTTGGGGTTTTAGGCTTTGCACTAGGGGCGAGTGGGGTCGGTTGGACGGGGAGATTGCTGCCCTATTTTGCTGTCTTGTGTGTGGCATTGTTGTGTGTGCGAGTGTGTAAGTATGTGTGTGTGTGAGTGTGTGTGTGTGTGTGTATATGTTTGCTGGTGATAGCGACGGCCGCAGCGAGCTGACCTATTTTCATACAAATACTATTGTACACATTTCACATTTACACACATATGTGAGTGTGAGTGTGTGTGTTTTTGATTGCGATTACTGCACATTCTGCTTTTATACTCTGTTAAAAAATAACAAGTAAGAACGTTGCAGTCGGGCGTTACCGACTGCGTTATACTCGTTCACATTCTTATTATTAATATTTTGAAAAATTTCAGTACATTGTAATTTAAGTGGGGGTGGGTGATAGGGGGAGGGGGGGTGGATGTGGGGGTGTGAGTGGGGATGGGGGCTCGTCGCCGAAATTTTGTGCCGATCTTAAAAGGCGATTGCCAGTTAACTACCCTCTAAATTTGGTAACTCTAGCTTGAAAACTGTGGGAGATATAGGCATTTGCGGCGGGGTGGGGGCGCTGGAGGGCGTTCTAGTGGGCGTAGCCGGGATATCAAGGTCTCAATC
>SCDY01002979.1:0-13871 GCA_004143825.1 Drosophila micromelanica | reverse complement strand
AAACACCCCCGCCATCAACACCAAAAAACCCCCCCAAAACCCCCCCCCCCCCCCCCCCCCCCCCCGCACCGCGAACTTAACCAATTTTTGGCAAAATTCGCGCCAACGCAAACACCAAAAGCGTCGTTTGCCGTACGAAGCCTGCCCGGGATGGCCGGGATGGAACCCTGGAGCCATGGCATCCTGGACCATGGCCAAGGCCCATTGTCGTCGCTAACAATAATGAGTTCGTAATTTGATGTCGCTGCAGAAAATTGTTGAATTTGGCCAAGTGTGTGTTCGTGAGTACAACACATGACAGCACTGCAAAATGTTGTTGCCCAAGGGGTGGGTGGAGGGAAGGGTTTGGGGGGGTTGACTGGTTTGTTTGCAACGTCGCATTTTCAAATAGCTCGCGATAGAGCGCCACATAGCCAGGACCACGCTTTCTATAGAAAAGAACACATATGTGATTTATCAATGTCCGGGCGCCGTCATCCATCCATCCAGCTAACAACAGGCATCAGAGATGCCCCCCCTCCGGTGACCCCTCCGCCGCCACCGCCCTGCTCATCATTTATTGCCTGCATTCGTCTTTACTACAATGTGTCAGCGGCATATGTTTCACTTTTGGCCAAAAACTATTTGGCCATAGTAAGTTATGTCGATGTGGCTAATGCGTTGCTTCAGTTTATAACTGAATTAAATCTGAAGCTTTATTTGCTGAATTATTCAGCTTTAATACTGAGGTGGTCTTCTTTCTCCATCTATGTATATATATATATGTATATTGTGGTCACTTCTGCCCCAGCTAGGCCAAGTTTTTTTTTGGCCAGCATGTAAACGTGACAAAGGTAGCCGAAACAGGAGTGACAAAGCTCAAAAGAAAAATTGCCACAATCTTGGACACTAAAGGAAAATTAATGACTGCTGTCGTTCCAAAGATTTGATTAAAAATTTACAACGGCGTCGAGCGCCCAGCTCGTCTGTCACGCCGTCTTCAGCTTGACTTGACACATTCTGTGTCAGCTTGTCGGCCGGGGTTCAGTTCGGTTTAGTCGCAAAACGTGTCCATTGCCGGACTTTAAGAGAATTATCAATATTTATCTCCGTTTTGAGAAGCCTCTTCATTGAGTCACATGTTAAGGTTAAAATCTTTAAAATTCTGGGAGTGAGTTTGGCTGATTAAATCTTTGGTAGGTCAGTTTTCGTATGTAAAAATGTTTTGTTGCAAAAAAATCTAAACATCGATATATCGATATTTGTTTGTAAATCGATCGTTTTTTTTAAGTAATCGGTCTATTTGGAATTTCCAAGTTAAATCTGAAGAAACCAAAAAAAAAATCGATTTTTACGTTAAATCGATTTTTTTTGTTCGATATATCCATCGATAATTATTGACAGGAGTTATTAATTCGATAAAAAAAATCGATGTTTGATGTTAATGCGCAATCAACATCGATTTTTTACATCGGATTAGGAAATCGTGTTAACAATTATCGATGCGTGGATATATCGATAACATGATCTCTCTTATTTTTCATAAACTATTGCTACATAAAAACAAACCTGGATTTTGAAGGCGGATCCTCGTTGCTCGACTGCCGCAAAATTTCAATTTAAGGATATTCTCAGTTATAAACACTTTGCCTCAGCTCCAACCGCTTTAAGCGTTGAGATAATCAGCCTTCAACTTATTCCCCGTGCGTAAGTGCCAACCGATGGGATGGTGGCGGGGAGTGAGAGGGGGGAAATCACCCAAATCAAACTCAACTTAACTAAACACGCCTTAAATGGGTATTATCTGCTGGCCAGCACATTTAATTTCAATAAGCCAAGTTGGACAGCAACGGAGTTGGGACTGGGACTGGGACTGGGACTGGGATTGAGAATGGGATTGGGGTCGCATGGTGAACCGGGGGGCCATTGCATTGGTCAACTGCTGGGGGCCACCTGTGACCAATTTCGATTATGAGACTTGGCAACTTTTTGTCGTCGTTGGTCGCCTCAAGACAACCCCAAAGGCGTTGTTAATTTTTGTGCCTCATAAAACTCAACCACCCGATCCAGGGTCGTGGCTGGTGGCTACCTCCCCCCACCCTGTCGGGTTCGGTTTTTTCTCGTTTTTTTTTGTTGGGGGGTGGCGGGCAGCTAATCAGCTTCCGCATTTTTATAGCGAGAGCGAGAGCTCCTTGCCCGGCCGGCGGGCGTGTAACGGAAATCGCAAGTAGCTTAGCCTAATATGCTTTGTGTTTTGCTGTTTATTTATTTACGCTACTTTCGCTTTCTTGTTTTCTTCATTTCCCATTCCAATTTTGTGTTGTTGTTCGTTTCGTTTTGTTTTCCCTTGGTTTTTTTTTGTTGTTGTTGTCGACCTTTTTTAATGTGCGTTTTCCGAAGGCGGCGACGATTGTTGGGTCATTTGTTTTACTCGGCCTCAAATAAATCCAAATATATAATTCATGGCGCTGAGTTTACTTTGAGGATTTACTTGCGGAGACTCCCGCCCAAATCGGAACCTGGGCCTGATTGACCAGTTGAGCGACTGAATTATATGTACACGGGCATGTCGACAGATTTACGCACTGCACTAATGTGATAAATATGTTTTTTACGCTAAGTATATAAATAAAAACAAGTGGGAGTATTGCAGTCGGGTGTAACCGACAGCGTGATGCTCGTTCACAGCATGCGTAGCCAACAAATTATATGTGGTATCTATAAAGGATGGCATTTTGATAAATTTGACTGTAAAACTAAGGGAGATAAATAAATATTTGCGAATAAATATTCCAAGTTTTGAGTCTTTAGTTTGATAGGATTGGATGGAATGAGGGTCGGACACCAAAACAGAACTTCCATAAATCCAATACACTCTTTTTACCATGTATACAAATAAATAAAACATAAACATTAATAAATATTTTTTATCATCGAATCATTTTATGGAAATTTGAATTTTTTTATTAAAAACATTAAAAATTTGATATTGGCAAGACTGTCATAAACCCTATTACTCCAATGTTGATAAAATAGTTTTCAATTTTCAAGTTCGCTGAAAAAAACAGAAAAATTAAAAAAATTTTGTTATCACCGAATTACTTTATGGAAAATTGAAATTTTTGAATGAAAACAAATACAAATATTAATTTTATAGCGATGGATATATTGGTCTGATATTGGTAATATATGTTTCATATGTTTCCCAAGTTTCGCCATTATATATTCTGAACAAAAAATATAAATATATTACACACAAAAAACTTATATTTTGAAGATTCGTTCCACTTGTACGATATATAGTTCATAAATATTAAACAAGATTATGAAAGAAATGTTTCTAATAATATATAGAAACTGTTAACTTTAAATGGCATTGTCTAATATATTTTCGGCCAAGACAATGGAACATTAATAATTTTCTGATATCTGTAACAACTCAATTTCTCATATATATTGTTATAGTAACGTATGTAAGGGAATCGCATATAATCTGTAGATTGGCGGAGTAATTAATTTCAGTGCGTTTGCTTAGCCGATTTGTGCGTGGCTTGTTGACCACTCTTGAGTTATGTATTCTGTTAACACTTTGGCATAACAAGGAGCTGCTGGAGGGATATGAGGGATATGAGGGAGGGGATATGCTTTCTCAGGACCAATTGGCAATCGCAGGCGCCAATCGCGACAGCAATTGAAGAAATTAATCAAAGCGCCAAAGTTGGGCCAGCTAAATGATTTATGTGCGAGCAAATAACTTGGACATAAAGGTAACAAATACTTTGATAATCATAAATCACAACACGACCCCACATGAGGTGTGCGTGTGGTGGGAGGGGGGTTGAAGGGAGGCCTCCGTCCGGGTGGTTTGGGTGGCTGGGACTTTCAAACCGCACACTGGACCGTAAGAAAGATAAATGATATTAAATATGGTAGCTGGAGCTGCCGAGCTCCAAGTTCCAACTAGTTGTTGCCATAATGTGCGAAACATTTCATTTCATTGCGATGCGATTCATCCAGTGGCCAAACAAATTGCCTATTGAATGATTAAAAGGCCAGACCGAGGCCCAAGACCAAGGCGACTGTCTCTCGTAGGCGTGGCAACGCCTTTCATTTCGTATTCGCGTGCGTCCACCATAAATCATCGAGCCCGGGGGCGAGCTCTGCTCGGAGCTGAATCGGCAACATATGAATTAGAAATTGTTACAAGTTGCTGAGGGGTTCACTTTGACTTCGACTACGAATGAGGATTTGGATGCCGATGCGGATGCGGATGCGGATGCCGGTGCGGGTGTTGGAGCGTGCTGTCAACGCCGCTGTCGCAGTCAGCACGTGTTGACGTGCATGAAATTCTTACGGTAAAGGATTTCATTACATTTCGTTTCGTTTCGTTTTGTTTCATTTTCTCTTTGCCGCACGGCCGAGTCGCCAAGTCCAAATCTATGACCATTCCCCCATTCCGTCCGTTTTGGCAACCCGTCACTCGTCGCATTGCATCACGTACAATTTGGCCTAAACGCCGCAGGCATTTGCCTATAATTCTCACAGCCACTTTGCTGTCCTGGAAGTCCTTCAACGGGCAAGTCCTTCGCCGCCCCCTTTTCTCACTTTATTTTTAATTTTTCGCTCTCGGTGTTTATTAGTCTGCGTTTGGCGGCTGCTTCTTTTAGCCATAAATCCTGCAACGTGTCTTGCATTCAATTTCTTGTTTCCCTTTTCGGTTTTTACTATATTTCAGTATTTGTTGTTGTTGTTGTTGGTTTCGCCTGTCAAGTCCTTGAGATTACGCGACTTTGAATGCCCACAGTTCCCTTGCTCTCTTTTAAAGGAAAAGGTTCGTCCTTTGCTAAACAACGAAATAGGACACACATTCGCGTGTCCTCTTGAATGCCTTTACTCATATCCTTGCAGAGTGCGTCTTATAATTCGATCACGAAATTGGAAAAACATTAATATATATAAAATTAAATAAATATATAGTTTATTTATGGCATATACATATATAGATCTGCTAGAGTATTCAATTTGTCTTTCTTTAAAATTGTTTGATTAAAATCTAATATTTTTTTTTTTTAGAGAAATAAACTTTTTTAAAACATTACATAAAGTTCGAAAATTAATTAATTATGTTTAATCTTATTTTTCTTAAATAGATATCAAACATGCATAACACAGTTTTTTTATATTTATCAACAATTATCAGCTTGTAATACGATAAAAGTGAATACATGTATATAGATAAATAAATTTATATTAAAAAACAGCTTAGTTATTTTTATATTTATACTAATAATTTTCTTAAATGGGTATTACCCATAGTAATCGTTTCAGGCAAGACTTTAAAATGTTACTTAATTCGAGAAGTGTTCAAGGGTTGCCAAGTCAACTGACAACATTTCATTTTGTTTGTTATTTATGTAACTGCGATCAATTTGGGGGCCTACAACCTACGACCTGCGACCTACGACCCCGATACCCAATACCCAAAACGCAAAAACGGAAATGAGCTTGAAAATGAAAATATCGGAGAGACAACCGCGGCGACAATTTGAAAACGTGACGTTCTGGCTTTGCCCTTTGCTCAAGCTCTTGACTTTCTGCTCCTTCTCCCCCGATTGCCACGCCCCTTAAAAGGAGCGCCTGCAGCTATGTACAATATTTGGTTCGCATTTCTCCTACTTATTTGGCTTTCACTTTGGCCGGAAGCAGCCGGCATGCTGGAGGTGCTCATGGCACTCGCCATTTTATACCCTGTAATTTAAATAAAGGCGCGGCATATTATGACCAAATGGCTGGACTTACAAATGTCAAGGCATCCACATACAACACTTGGATACAGGGTATCTTTTAGTTCAGCAACGCAATCGATTTTTTTATTTGTTTTTTTTTTTTGTTCAGTTCTCTTTTCTTTCTTTTGGCGTTTTTACCGCCAACACAAGATTTAATTAAACCAAAGACTTGATTTATGAACGAAAGGATTCGATGTCCGCACTGGCTTTCAGCTGCAGATCGGGGGGGTTGACTGCAGCAGTTGAAAAATGCCGAGCAAATGGGGCGCACGGAGAGCTGAAAACTGTAGCAAAAGCAGATGCAGAAACAGAAGCAGCAACAGCAGCAGCAGCAACAGCGCTTAGTGCTCAATTGTTGTTGTAATAATGATTTGGCTGGCAGCCGCCAGAGAATACAAGAGCACAAAACCGGAGCTGGGTCGACGACGGTCGTGGGGAATGGAAGGGAGGGGGGGGGGGGGGGGGAAGGCGCCCGGGGGAGCAAATAGAAACAACAGCTGAACGGGCCGTTAAAAGCGTTCCCAGCATAATACACATAAAGAATTGTTTTGCGGAGCTTGAACTCCAACTCCAACTTAAATTTCACTCCAGCCTTGTTCTTGTCCACGTTGTCGCTGGCAACATTTTCTATTGTTTTAACCCTTTTTTTCTATACATGTATATATACATATATATACATTTATATATATTAATGCTGCTGCTGTTCGTGCGGAGCAGTGGCATTTGCGGCATAACATGGCATCGATTTAAAAAAAAAAATTGAATTGAATTTGTAGCATTTGTTAAGAAATTGTGAAACGACTTTTGCGTCTTTAAACAAATCAACTTTAGACTTTAACCCGAAAAATAACACAAGTGCAGAAAAACTCTGAAAATACCCTATGTGGTCTACTTTGTTTTTTAAGTTGGTTAATGAAATTAAAAACATGTATGTTTGATATATTGATCCGACTGAATAGTATTTGTGTTTCAAATTTTTTTTTATTTAACAATGTTTTTTTTTTTAAATTTGAAATTATTTAAAAAAAAAACAGAGTTTTGGTTTTAGGAAGAATATATTATATTAAAGTTACTATATATGTATGTAAAGGAAGTATATTTATTAAATGTATTTTCTTTCTTTACCATCTTTATTCTCTGGAAATAATTAATAAATTTTTATAGTAAGCTGATTTTGGGTGGTTTTGAAATAAGGAAAATATATGAAAAATATAACTGCTAGAACTAGTTTTAAGTGTACAGATATGGCTAAATTCACTTTGCTGGCTGCTTCAATTTAGTACATTAAAATTAAATAAAATAAAATACAAATATATCAGGTTTTTTTTTTTAATTACAATTTTGTTATGGGCTTTATATTTCAGTTTTTCGAACTTAATAATACAATAAAGTGAATACTTTCTTAAATAACAATATTAACAGCCTAAAATAAATTTGTGGTTAATACCTTGGCTTAAAAAGGGTTTATAAGTTTATATATATATTCTTGATCAGAATTAACTGTATTTTTTGTTGGACCAATACAGAGTGCGGTACAGGATATCTTACTGTCGAGCATTCTCGAGTCAAGTGCTTGATGTACCGTTAGTTCTTGGCTGATTGCTGTCATGCGAATTATTTTAATAATCTGCGCTCTGATATATGCGAACAATGGCTCAACTGCAACAACATCTTCGATCTGCTGCTTGTGGATTTTATTATTAACATTTGGCCACAGTCCAGCTGTCCGGTTTGTCGCCCCGTCGTCCTGGCAACAGTTCAGTTTATTAATCTCATTTCGCTGGACGGTAGGTGGATTCGTTAGTTGGGCTTGATTTCGGCCATGGTTGAGTGCCACAAATTGGAATACGAATATACTAATTGGGTTAGAGAGCTGGTTCTCTCTATCGAATGCCTACAGTTGACCGCAAAAATGAATGTAGCCCAGGTCAGCAGCAGCAACAATAACAGCAACAACAACTACAACACGGACTACAAATTTCTCGTAAAGTTTGTTATTTCAACCACTGGCAGCATATACATTTGAGCAAGAAAAGCTTTTGCAAATAGCTGCAAAATGTTAAAGCTTACTGCCTCCTCCCACCTGCGTCCCCCCCCCCCCCCCCCCCCCCCCCCCCTGTCGTTCCCCTGCTCCCCTCCCCCTCTGTCGGCGCTTATTGTTTACCACAACCTCAGTTTTTGCTAATTTTGAGTATTGCCATCGTAAATCTTTTCATTAAGAAAACTTTGCATAAGTTTTTGTTGTTGTTGTTGCCTTCATCAGAGGCATCCCCGCATCCCCCTTTGCTGGCCAATTCTTTTTTGCACAGCCGCCTTTTCGTCGGCGTGTTTTCGTTATTAGTCTGATTAATTTGGCTCTTTTCATAAATTGCCAACAGCATCGTAGCCGCAGTTTGCCTAACCAACCACCTCCCCAACCCCCCCCCCCCCCCCCCCCCCCCCCCCCCCCCCCCCCCCCTTAACCCGCCCACGCAACTGAACTTCCAACCGACCAGCAGCCACCCCAGGCGGAGATAAGTCCGCAGCTATCCGGCTACATTACAAAAACAAGTGAAGAAGTCTGCTTCCTTTTTTTTTTGTTTTTTTTTTTTTTTTTTGGCTGTGCCACAACGAAATTTCAACACACTTGCAAATGAACTAACGGTACTGCAGGTACTGCCAGCATTAACAACGTAACGTAACGTAAAATTTCAATAAACAGCATATTTTCTGTAGCTGACAAGCTGATCCTTTAAGCCATGTTGCCCCTTTGTGGCAAGTGTATGCAGAAGCGAGCGAACCAATTTTTGACTTGCGGACGTTGTTGTTGCTGCTTGATGCTTGTTGTTGTTGTTGGGTGAAGAGGCAAACTCTTCAGAGAACCACATCATACATTATCCTAATAAAGGATAATTCATTAGTATTTGAACTTTTTGGCATTTTTTGAAGTCTTTTGGCTGACGAAGCCAAGCGCCATTTTAATTGCTGGCGCTTTCGATACTCTGGCTCAAGTGCCGCTGCTTCCTCTTCACTTTAGCCCTATCCTCATCATCATCATCATCATCAGAATCAGCATCAGCATCGTCATCATCTTCTTTTTCCGGTTCGTTCTTCTTGAAGCATTTGATTACGCTGATTTGTGCAGTTCACTTGATTTTCTCCCGATTGTTGTTGCTGTTTTTTTTTAATTTTGGTTTTTTTTTCAATTTTTTATTTTTTTATTTTCTGGCTGCCTTTTGCTTCTATTAAAAATTCCGCACTGTTTCAATTTTCTGAAGCCTGGATATTTCACGAATGTTTATTAATAAAAATTTCATAAAATCAATAAAAAACGGCGGCTGTAACATGGCCATGGAGAAGGGGGTCTTGACGAGAACAACTTTAAGCTGCTGTGGCCTTATGGTTCCCTCGCAATCTCGTAGTTTCATTAGTGTGGCAACCACTGGCACCACGCCACCACCCACCCATCCACCCACCGCCTCTCTCTGTGGCGCTCTGAAAAACGGCGTCGCCGGCGCACTTGAGCCAACAACAACAACAACAAAAAAAGAAAAGAAGGTAAAGTGGAAGAGTGCAAAGACAGCGCACAAAGTGTATGTGGTATCTTATTTTAAGCTGTCAGCTGAGGCCACCCACCGAACCGCCCACCCACCCGTGCACCACTCCGTCCGTCACTCATTATGCGCTGTGGCATACGCTGCCTTAGCCTGACATATATTAGTATGGATTTTTAATGGATTTAACGTTAAACTAATGTCGCAGCTTTCCCAACCAGCTGCCTTGGAGCCGGTTCGGAGGGGCGAGTTCCGGGCCGGGTTCAGTTGCCAGGCAACTGCTGGCAAAACTAACGGTTCGCCTGTGGACCGACATATTGTCGGCGGTTAGCGACTTGAAAGGCGATTCGTTTCAACTTGGCAAACTATTAATTTTACAGCAGGCAAACTGAATGCTGTCTGGCGGGGCCCAGGGGCGAGGGTCGACCGAATAGTTGAGCTAAGACGCTTAAGTATTTTTAAAGCGAGCTGCCCTGTGACATTGCTTTATATTTTTATTTTTATAATGCATTTTCTAAAATATTTTTGTCATGTTCAAATTAATTACATTCGACTAAACTTGCTTTTAATTAGTCAAGGCATTTGAACTAAATACGTCAGCTTGTTAAATCCAATGATATTTCCTGTTGTTTCCAGTACTGGTTTCCAGTGCCACTCTCTAACCTCAAGACCGATTCCAGTGCGCTCAGCCAACCCAGTCCGTTGCGCTCCGTAGCTGTTGCCTGCTCGCTCGCACACACGCACTGTCAGGCATATGCCGAACATTTTCTTGAATAAATGTTGCGGTTAACCACAACTTATAATTGGTCGAAATGCCTTACGCTCAAATAGAGATGAGGCGTTTCCCACTGTGTGCGTGTGCGTATGTGCGCGTGTGTGTGTGTGTGTGTGTGTGTGTGTTCGACTTACCCTTAAAGCAGCAGCCGTTTCATGTGTGCGTATGTCTAAAATAATGGCGTTATTTTTGAACAATCAGCTATTGCTTTTTATGGATATATTTTTATACGCAAATAAAATATGCGAGAAAAAAAAATCTAAATATGAAATTTGAACCGGCACAAAGCTTTTCAGCTGGCGCCATCTGTTGACTTTGCGCGGCAACAGCGCTGAAAGAAAAAAAACGCAAACGGCAAGCGAAAAGAATGAAAAAAAAAATATTGCGCCAAGCTACGCAAAGTTGCCGCCTTGGCCAACGTCTTGGACTTGGTGCGCCAAGACGCTAAAAGGGTCGCGACCCTGGGTGAAAGGGGGTGAATGTCTAAGTTAAAGGTTGTGCGCAGACGCATACCCACACACACACACACACACACACACACACACACACACGAACACACAACCCTCAAGTATTTCGCAAGTGTTTGTTTTTTTTCTAGCGCTTTTCTTGAGCTAAGAAAAGTTGTGCAAACTTTGCAAGCTTTTTCGATGCGGCTGCTTATGAAAATTGTTAAGTGTGTAATTTTTTTTTTTGCTTGCTGCTTGATTTTTTTTGGCGCGAAAGTGGTGCCGCTAGATGGCGCCAGGCATGCAGTGAGCAGCGCATCGAAAAGTGCAACGAGCCACAAATGTTTGCTAATAAATAAACATGCGTAATGAAAACTAATGAATAATGTAATCATTTTCCATTTTCTAATTTTGATATTTTAATTAAAATGATTTGCAACTCGTAAAAACCGCAAAACGATTTCAAATCATTCTGCCCGGGTCCCCAAAATGTATTCAAATCATATCATATATGTATATATATACACACACACACACAAACACACACACATACACTTGTGCATTGTTGTTGCTGCCATTTTGTTTTAAAATGATCGCATTTATTTCGCAATTGCCAAAAATCAAAATCATTTTTGCAGCCATAGTCGCGGCTGCAGCTGCCAAAAACATGGCCAACAACAATATTTGCCATGTGTATTCGTGTGTGTGTGTGTGTGTGTGTGTGTGTATAGGTTAACCTTTTGTGTGGTAAGCGAAACGAGTTTCGCTTTTTGTGCGTTTGGCTGGAGTGGTCAGCGCTTTGAATGTTTAACTGTTTGAATGCTTTTGGCCGAAAATAATAGAAATATGCTTAATATAATGAATATAATAATAATGCATGCAGCGCATTTTATTAAATATGAAATATGATTTTCGCTGCCAATTGAAAATAATATATGCAAAAACTTCAGGCATGCACTCGATGCATTAAATATAACAAATTTTCACAGCTCCCGGCATTCAGATACTCTGTATTCCCATTTTTTTTTTACAGATGAAACCAATATCATGTTCTGACAGCTAATTGCATGCATATAATCCCAAATATAAGAAATCTATGAGTTATAATGTCTAACATCTTCTATTGGCTTTAGCAGCAACACAACCTTGAGCTGAGGAGTAAGGGGATTTTAGCCAATTTGACTGCGCTACCAATTCTTGTCTTATTATAGATACTCATACCATCTCACTTATCAACTTTCTAAAAAAATTGAAAAAAATTTAGTCGCATTTATGAGAAACGATCTTTTAGTTTGTATTATTGAAAAAAATATATATACATACATACATATAAAGGATTATTTAAGTTTAAATTTTAAGTCCTAAAATTTATTTCTAGACTAAGAACTGATTGAAGCATAATTTCAATAGAATTTGCAAATAATTTGTTGTATTTCATAAGTCTTAACCATGCTTTCTTTAATTTGCCTCTCTCTCTCTCTCTCTCTCTCTCTTTTTGTCTCATATTTTCCTCTAATTGTCTGTCTCCCTATTTTTTATTTTCATTTTTGCCAAACAAACATGCAGCTGTGCAAATTCAATCAATTTAGTAGCAAATTGCATAATTCGACTTCAATATAAATTTTAGTCCATTGCGCCTAACTAAAATGTTGCCAAAGTGTCGCCTTGATATGTGTGTGTGTGTGCGTGCGTGCGTGTGTGTGTGTGTGTGTTTGTGTGTGTATTCATGTGCATGATTTTGTGTATGTAGTCGTGCAGTAAAATTAATTAGATTCGAGGGAGTAATTCCAGCGACAACCGCACGAATTAATTGATTCAAATCAATATTCGGCATTTCGGGCAATGCTCGAAAAACTAACCAAAAACCGAACCAGCAGCCCTCCAAATAAGGTGACACCCAGCATCCAGGACATAACACACACGACACCCAGCACACACAAAACATACACCCGGTACTCATTGCCCAAAAACACGCATCCCCATCGGGCACATCAGCAGCAGCAGCAGCAGCATCAGCATCAGCAGCAACGCTGCCAGCCTCAGTGGTGGCCACACTAACAAACCATATTGAAAACGTGCTCCAATCGTTGAGAGTTGAGTTTGATTTGCCTGCCAGTTTTGTCCCCTCCCCCACCCATCTCTCCACCTATCCACTGGCCATGTCCCGCTTTGGCGCATCTGTCTTGCCCAAAAATTGCAATGCCAACATGGGACACAAATGTGGCCGATGATTGCTTGTCGACGGGTTTGGGGCTGTGTCACCAGAAAGGGCTCCAAACAGGATGTGTGCAGTTAAAATGCATTTCAATTAGTTGATACAGGCATTGTTAATAATCTTAATAGCCATCCTCAGATGTTATATCCATTTCTAAATAATATTAAACCGCCTTCATATTAAACAAAGCTTTAATGATTTTTGGGTTCTTTTGTGAAGGCCTGGCCTGAATTTAAAATATTTAGATAAAATTATAACTTAAACAGCCTCAAACAAAATTTTGATACTGTTTATGTTTAACTTCATAAAAGTATTGTAGAGTAATAATTGTAAAGAATAAAAAATGTATGTTGAGAAATGCATATATTTTCAATGCAGATTATTATAAAAGCCAAACTATGTCTGTAATGGCATCAAACGTGAAAATCGGTTCAGTTTTGACAAATTTACGGGAGTTTGAAGTTTGTGAGCTATGGATCTGAGAGCTTTACATGTCAAAATTTTTGTCGATTTTGGCATGATTTTTGACCAAAAATGTGACCCCCTCAGAATCACTTATAATGTTGTTTTTTATACCAATTATGATAAATAAAATCGATTAAAAGTATAAACTTGAAATTCTAAATATTGAAAAATTTTTTTTTCGAAAATTAAAAAGGGGGGACCACATGATATTTTGACAAAAAAATGCAAAAAAAATTAGTTTCAAAAATGCATATATTTTAAATGTAGATTCAATCTAGATGGCAAATCATGATCAAAATGCCCTCAAACATAAAAATCGCATCAGTTTTGACAAAGTTATGGGAGTTTGAAGTTTGGGAGCTAGGGATCCGGGAGCTTTACATGTCAAAATTTTTGTCGATTTTGGCATGATTTTTGACCAAAAATTTGACCCCCTCAGAATCACTTTTAAAGTTGTTTTTTATACTAATTATGATAAATAAAATCCAATAAAAGTATAAATTCGATATTTTAAATTTTGAAAAAAATTTTTTTTTGAAAATTAACAAGGGGGGACCACATGATATTTTGACCAAAAAATTCCAAAAAATTTGATTTTTAAAAATGCATATATTTTAAATGTAGATTCAATCTAGAGGACAAATCATGATCAAAATGCCCTCAAACATAAAA
>SCDY01002965.1:0-13661 GCA_004143825.1 Drosophila micromelanica | reverse complement strand
TATGTAGAGCAGGAGAAAATAAACTAAGAAACAAACATTGTTAAATGCAAATTTTGAAGCATGTACATGTTATTATATATTATCTGTTAATATAATAAAAATTTTCATAATAAAAAAAAAAAAAAAATAAATTTACTTAAACGCAAAACAAAAAGTTTATGTTTTCTGAGCTCGCAGTTTTTTTTTTACTTTGCAGATTTGTCAAACAAACAACTAAACAAATAGACATAAAAATAAAATATTTATGAAATTTGATAAAAAAGTATGCACAGAAGCCGATCTAATAAACAAAATTAGATGCTAGTCTTAATAAAACTGATAATAAAGTCTGTTGTGAAAATAATTTTTCAGAATGTATATCAAAGAAATTGATTAGTATTACTTGGTAAATCATAACAGTTTTTATAATTTATAATAAATGTTTTTCTGTTTAATTAGCGCTGCACTTTTTGCATTCATTTTGTTCTTTTGATCATTAGCATTTTTAATTTGTTTATGCATTTATAGTTAAATAACCTCTCCCCACTCTTTCGATGCCAACAATTTTGCCAAAACAAAAACCCCAAATATACATATGTATATAGTATATATATTAAGCATTTATCGAACTCTGTGCTTAATTTGTTTATTTTACCTGTTAACCAATTTATTTCGGATAAATTGTTTATATGTCGTTGGCTTATGAACAATTCTGTGGTCTGGTTTCTGCCTCTCCTGTTGCTGATTTCGTATTTGTTGTTCGCTTTTAAATGAGCTCCGTGTTTTGCAAGTTCAATCAACTTTGCATCGATGCCAAAATCGACCACAGCAATTGATTAATTTATAAATTATTTATTGAAAACTTGCTCTTTCATCGCTTAATGTATTAGTCAAAGTATAATAAAAAAAAAAAAAAAAAAATATTGCATAAAAAGCTGAGTTTCAAATTTCATTCAAGGATATTTACTGGCTTTTTAAAATGCGTCTAAAGTGCTAGAAAATCTTTTATAATTCAACTGCGTCTGATTAGATTGCGGCTGTGTGCATATACATAGAGTGAGTGTGTGTATGACTGTAGCTATAGAAAACCTAAACATTTGCACTTCGTATACTTGTTAGAAACTAAGTAAGAACGAGGCTGGCAAAAAAAAATATAAATATATATGTATATGAGAGGGGACGGGCAACGCGGCTGGCAGCTAGCTGCATGGTTTATCGCAGCAGCCAAGCTCCTCCAATATGCACTCGAATGCCCTTCATGCCCCCTCCCCATACCCCCTCGTACCCCGTTGTCAGCACCGCACTGCTCGCCTCTTCTCGCTTGAACTGTGTCAATGGCCTTGAAATTGTTTTTGCGCCATGCGCTGCTTAGTTGATGTTCTTGTTTGTTGTATTTGTATTTGTTGTTTTTGCAGTTGTTGTTGTTGTTGTTGTTGCTGGTGCTGCCGCTCTAACAACGAGATTAGTGGAAATAGCGCACTTAGTGAGCGCATAAGGAAATGCAATTCCATATGACCCAATAAATAATTGCAGCGCGGTACCACGGTGCGTATGATTAAGTTACCAGACCTCCGCATATAATTGAAAGACAATTTTTTAATATTTTCTGAGTTGTGTGTTTTTTTTTTTTCTTGTTAAATGCAAGTCGCATGTTTGAAGTCCATTATAGGTTGTGATGCAGGAAACACATGCGTTTCAGCAGCAGCTTTTGTGGTTTTCCATCAATGTCATTGTGAATCGGTAGGCATGGAAAAAAACACTGCAAGGTCAAAGTCAGCGACAACCGCAAGTATGAAGCGACTGCTTGAATGCTTAGGTGCTTTTTTAGCTCCTCTCTTTTTTATTTATTTTTATTTTTTTTATTGTTGTCTGTTTACAGCCAATGCACAGATGATGCTAATGATAATGATACTCAGTATTAGGTGAGTATAAAACTAATGTGTAATTTGTCCATTCTCAAGCATTAAATATAAAATATGTTTTGCTGATGTAGATTAAATAAAATGGCAAAAGTTTTAAATTAGATTCTAGTAAAAGAGATACTTTAATTTAAATTTATCAATTTTTTAGCAGAGTTTCTTTTCTCAATTGATTTTTGTCGATTGTGAGAATTCTTGATAATCTGTCTGGGCAATTCATTAAAGTACTAACTGCTTTAATAATTATGACCCTTTGATATAAACACTCTGATCTCAGCTGACACCTGACAAAAGCGTTAAGCTCAATGTAAGTCCCCCATAAAAACTTTAAAAGTCGACATCTGAGACAGACGCCGGTGCGCAGCTGTTAGACCTTTGAACCCATAAGTGCGCCATGAGTACTTGCTAAAAAAAAAGGAAAATAAGTAAAACAAGTGCAACAACACGGATCACAAAATTAAGAGATTAATCCGAGACAAGCAAATGCACAAAACCAACAATAAACAACTCTGGAAGCGGACAAGAGAATGTTGATAAAAAAAATGAAATCAAATTTAAATTACTTACATACACATTCGCCTCAGTTTTTTTTTAATTTATGGAATGCAAAACTTGAACTTCAGCTTGTCGACACCTCAAAGTGCTGCTGCCTTCAAGATTTGTGCGATAGCCGAGACGTTAACATCGACAGCGGTGCCTTCTGGTAATTACCAGCATCAATTACGTTACTCATACGCAATGTTGTCGCATTGTTGCCACCGCTGCTGCTGCTGGTTGGCCTTACGTCAGATTAAGAAAAACTAATTGCAAGAAAATGCTGTTTCACTTGATGCTTCCAACTAAAGATTCATCAAGAACCGAAGTTGAACTGCTAATTGCACCGCCCGATCGGCAGTTCACCATGGAAACAAAACGGGACAATCCAGCTGCCAGCATAAAAATGCCACCCGGCTGTACGAATCGGGTGAATTATGTCATAGAATATATATTAAGCCAGAATTGCTGATGTTGTAGGCTTTGACTTTTATCATGATTTGTCCTCTAGATTGAATCTGCATCTAAGTTTTTAAGAAAAGCGATTTTTTTTTTTAATCGATTGTAATTGTTATAATTAAAAATTGACAAAAATTTTGACATATAAAATATATTTTAAACTACCATAACTTTGTCAAAACTGAACCGATTTTCACGTTTGATAACATTTTGGTCATGATTTGTCATATCGATTTATTCTACATTTAAAATATTTGCATTTTTAAAAATATTATTTTTCGACATTTTTTGTCAAAAAAAAATTTTTTTTATGTTTAATTTACAATTGCGAGTTTATATTTTTAATCTGTTATCTATGTCACAATTAGCATAAAAAACAACGTTAAAGCCGATGCTGAGGATCAAATTTTTTTATTAAAAATCATAGCTCATACCTCCCATAATTCAAACTTTCATAATTTTCGAAAAAATAAAGTGAGTTTGATGTTTGAGCGCATTTTGGTCGTAGTTTGACTATGCAATTAAAATATTAATAATTGACACAAATTAATTCATTTTCTTTAGAAATGGTTGAATTAGTGAATTATTTAATAGTAAATATTACGGTGTATTTATCTGTGCAACATTGTTGTCTTTCAAACTAACAAAACAAAACCCGTTGCGCAACATTTGTGGCAAGGCGGCAATCAGATTTGGTGACAATGTCGTTGGCGATGACGCTGGCAGCCTTGACCCGGTTCTAACTACTTCTGAAAGGCGCCCCTTGCTCAACTTGGCGTGCTCGATAGCCGACTTCTAACCTCCACTTAAAACGTCTTGACTTGCCAGCCCCACCCGCCTCGCATCCCCCGCACAACTATTTCAAGGCGCAGACAGATTTCAATTAGGCTTTCCGCACGTTCGTCTATTTAGTGTTTGTCATTGTGGATTTAACTTTCATTTGCAAAGCCTACTGTTGCTTCCTCATTCTCAGCTGTCAGTTGAGATCCTAATTAAAAGCGCATCTTTCACTCTCGTCCGACGCTTCAAAGTTGTATTTATATCTGAATTGGCAGCTGCGAGTTAACACTTTAAGCTCCAGCTGTGATGCCGACGAAGCAAGTCGAGAATGAAGCTAACCAGCTAACCAAGAACTTGATGGCCCACCCAACGCGCCAAAGTTTTCAATTAGGAAATGTTCTCATTTGCATTTCAAATGAATTTCGCGCTACTTGAGCTTCACTTGTGCGTTACTTAAGTGCTTCCTATTAACATTTTGGCTTGAAAATTATCTCCTGAACTTGCAATGAAAAATCACTTTTCAAATGGATCATGCGATTGCTCAACAATTTGCTTAAAGGGATTTACGACATTCAGCTGTGCTTAAGAATAATACAATTTAGACGCAAGAAAATGTTTATAAAAATTTAATATTATTATTTTTTTAGTAAAAGTTACACAGAACTCGAAGCTTTGTTTAAACTTGCCAAAAAGAAAAGTTCTTAAATTTCTGGCAAATTAAATTCGCAAATATATATTTCATAAATTTCGCGCACAGTTTTTTATAAAATTAGTTTAGGTCCCAGCAGTCGTCTGTCTCGTCAGGAAAAAAAACGTGAAAATCACCTAAGGGGCTCAAGACGTCTTAGCTTTCTAACGTGATGTGCGTGAAAAAAAGTATAAATGGCATTTGGGGGTATAACCTACAGCCAAGAAGTGTAAGCCACAAAAAAATATGGGCAAAGGTGTACTAGGAGATATAACGCGACTAGGAGATACTTTATATGTATATAAATCTGGTGCTAAAAAATATAAATGATATTAAATAAAAATAAAATTTTCAAGCAACAACTTTAGTAAAGATAGCTTACTCAAGGTTTTTAAATCATTATTGATTGATTTTAAAATTGATTTTTGTGATATTACAAACACAATAGAATAATTCATACAATATAAAATAATACGCTACACATTTCATGTTTAAAAAAAATATGATATACTCTGCATGTATATTTGAATAAAATATGTTTTATGTTCAAAGTACAATTGCTTGCATTTCAATAAACTGAATAGCAACTGAAAAGCAACAAAATAACAATAGCTGGTGATGCCAATATATTAGCACATAACTTGCAACAAAACAGGTGCAACGGGGCGGGCGGGCCGGGGGGCGGAGGTGAAATTCGAATGTGCGTACGTGCGTGAACAGTCACGCGTGTCATTTGACAACGTGTTTATGCTGAAAGCTCAATTTCGCACTGACAGCATCTTCAATGGTGCAAACGAACGGCAGAATAGAAAGTGGCAGCAGCAACAAGAAAAGCGCCTAACAAGCACTTTAAGCTGGCGCCAGTGACAACCTATCCAAGTGCTTCATTCATCCAGCCAGCCAGCCAGCCAGCCAGCCAGCCATCTAGCCAGGCATACGTCCTTCTGAGACCCCTCCCCACCCCACCTTCTTAGTCCCCCGTTCTTACAGTCAGCCATCATCAGGAGCAGCATTGATGTTGTCATTATACTCATCGACATCCTTGTCATTACGCGGCACATACGAAAAGAGCACGAAAACACTTGTCATTAACACAATCACACACTCAAATACACACCCACACACACACACATATACACACACACACACACAAATGCAGACACTCACCGAGCATTGGCGTCTTTAATGCCAGTCAAAGGAACTCGCAACACTTTTTTTCATGTTGCCTCTAGATACACCTCTTGCAGAGGTACTTGAACTTTTTTTTTTTTTTTTTTTGTATATATATATATTTATTGTTTTGCAAGGCATCGATGCCTTATGAACAATATGTAACATTACTGTTGGCATGAGCGGTTAGTCGATGATTGTAGTTTTCACTACACTGCTTAATTTGGTCTTCCACCCAGGCTATTTGCATATCCCTATGCAGCACGGTGAGGTACTTGAACTATTTGAGAATGTTTGTAACATACTTATTTGTTATGTAGAATAGGGTTGGATGATTAAAAGGATAATAAGATAACTTTTCTATTCCTATAATTAAACATATAATATATATATGTTTTTCTTTTCGTATTTACATTTTTATTTTTTTTGTATATATATATTTATTGTTTTGCAAGGCATTGATGCCTTATGAACAATATGTATCATTAGTTTAAAAAATATCACCATTTTAATTTATGTAGGTTTCAAAAATTATCAATAAAGGGAAATTAGTAAATGTTGCACTATAGAATTTAAAATAAACTCTTTTTTTATTTTATAACTAAAACAATGCAATTCTTGAATAAAACAGTTTTATAAGAATAAACAAATTTAAAATTTTTAAAATTTGAGTCTTGTATTGAATTTAAAAATATTAAAAATTAAATGAAACTAAGACGTTTAAATTGTGAACACATGTTGTGTAAGGATGTTGTTTTTTAAGGATACGGTTTCAATACTTTTTGCTTTGCTCTATATTTATTTATTGTGCTCTTTTCTTATCGACAAATTCTCTATTGTACATGCTGACCACAATAAATCAAACATTCAACTGTTTTGTCGTCGGGGCCAACCACATAAAAACACTAAATCACTTTTCGATGATGGTCAACAAGCAGGTACAACAATAAACACAACAATAACAAGGTAAAGAAACGGTAAAAATTGCAAGCCATACAATGGACGAAGGATATATAAATATACAACGTTATTTGTTAAGACATGTCTAATATTGAACGAATAGAATATTTGTACGGTTTCTTGTGCTAGTTGTTTTTGTTGCACAGCTGTAACGTATACGCAGCGTATTGCAGATGCTCGCCACAGCTGGAATTGTTGGACGGACATCAAATATCAAATAATTGTTTGCCATTTAGCAATATGCATTTTGAATGGTTGCCAAAAAAATATGCAATGCCCATTTGTTTACATTACGAGGCAGAAGTAAGTATTGCACTGAGGGGGGCGGGGCAGAGATCTAAAAGACATATGGATATATGGTCTGCACAAGAATACATGTGGAAATAGAAAATAAGTGCAACTCAAAATACACTGCATTATGCAGTAAAAATAGAGAAAAATAACTAATAAAATAAAATTTCAATCATTTTGTTAACATACTAAACTAGCTTGTGAAAAATTTAAATAAAATCAAATTAAAATTCAATTTTCGACCAAAATTCTTTTTCAATACATACTATATTCAAGCTTTCTATAGATTGTTTAAAACTGTGATAAATACGTGCTTTGTTTTCTCAAGCTAGTTGCTATTGTTTGGTTGAGGATACAAAATTGCAAGTAAAATAAATGAATGTTACAATCAACAAACAAAAGAACTAAAACTGTGGCAAATTCCTGGAAAGCATTAAACCATTTGTTATTCATATGGGAAATTCTGTCAAAGTCCTTGTCACTGTGATTTGAGTGCCTTGTCTTAATTATAAACAATGTGCATAAGGCACTGATTTGTACTTTCAAAATAATAAAATGAGCACAAGATTTATATGGTATATTTAGGGCAGCTGTCTGGCTTCATGGCCAATTACGTCGTCATCGCGAACTGTCAGCAGCCCATGCAGTTTATGGCCATCATAAATTAAATGATTGATGCGACAATGTCATTCACGGTCATTTTGGCCAATTCAACGCAGGTGATTCCAGAAAGTAGCACTTTGTCCGTTACGCGTCGAAACGATTGTCAGTTAGAAGACCAATTTACACACAATTTCCACGTGCGAAAAATTGCCATGCCAACTTGTCCTGCAAATGCGACTCTAGGGAAAATTAAAATTTTCTACGCAATTTGGCGGCGAGTTGAACGCTAATCGGCTTGCCCGATGCCAAGCTGAACGTCCGGCAGAACTGTTAAGAGCACAGAAGCCTTAACAGCTGTTAAGCGTTAACAGCATTTACTGAGCACATCGAAGAGCGTCACAGCAAAGAGAGCGCGCTCTGCAATAAGCTGGTACTCTCTTTGATGCGAGTAGCACAGACGCTGTTAAGTTAAGCCAGCTAGAAACTAAGCAGTTGCTTTACCATTTACATTTGGTATCATGACACGCACAACCCTAAGCTACCCTTGGTCTGCGCTAAGGGCGGCAAATTGACTCATCTGGCAGTTACATTAAATGTACGTTGGCCTTTTTCGGCTGTAAAAACGTGGCCAATGCCAAGGAAAATTTAACAATGCGGCAAAATAAAAATAAAAGTCTAACAAATTGTGCATGAAATGATGCCAGGACACGGTCAGGCATCCATTGCAGCCTCCAGTTGCCACTCGGCGCTATGTAAAAAATATATTTCAGTCATTCGAAACTTGCACAAATGGAAATTGTGTCAGAAAATTGAATTACCCGAAACAACGACAACAACAACAGCGACAGCAACAACAACAACAGGTTTTTTGGCCACCGCAGTGAAAACAAAACAATAAAAGCGACGAAAAAAACGTGAATAAAAGTTGAAAGTGTGCCCCTGAAACAAATATGTTGACAAGGCCGGGCAAGAAAAAGCGCCTGCAAAGTCAAATGAAAATCATCTCGCCCAGGGGGCAGTGCCAGCTTATGTTGTCCTCCCCCTCCCCCCCTCCCTTCTCGCATCTCACTTCTTGTTGCCACATTAGCCACGCCACGCTGTGTCCCCTAATGAGCATGCCAGACATATGCCCTGGGCCATGTCCTACCTACATAATCCCCCGTCCGACTGCCACGCCCAGCGTCTGTCGCCTATCGTCGCGAAGATCTTCCGAGTAAAGTAAAATTGGTATATTTTTCTTGAAACAGCAGCCAGAACGGAACAGAGTGGGTTGGATTGGGTTTTGTTGGGTTGGGTTGGGGTTGGTGCGGCGACCCACAGCATATGCTACTTCCTGCTGCCGCCGGCGGTTGCTTTTGCCATACAAAAGTGTTTTTATTGCTGGATTCCATATATGGAGCTAACCATAAGTACGCGATTTTTAGGATGCGACAGATGGTCAGCTTTTGTTGAGTTTACCCCTTGCGTTAGGCAGGCGCCAAAAAGACATCTCTATTTGTCCGAGAACGTAAACGAATTAAATTCTTTAGGTTTCCAAAAAATGTTTTTATTTAAAAACCAGCGAATTGTGTAAAGAAAATGATAATACACAAATATTTCATGAAGTTATATAACATTTAAGCAATTTATTAAATATTAATTAATGAACAAAAATGTATTTTAATTTAGCGATTTACAGCACTGATGGCACAACTTTTCCATTATTATTCGAAAAGTAAAGGACTTTACTTCTTTAAGATACCAAAATATGCATCAATTCATTAGAATTTTTAAACACATGTTTAAAAACCAGAAAAGGTTTAAAAAAAAATTTAACAAAATATAAAATAAATAAAAATGTAAGAGCTGAAATATTTTCATGTTCATGTATTTGTTTACTTTATTTATTTACATTTTCCACATCAACATCATATAGCTATGCTATTTAAATTATCAAACACTGTAGTAGAGTTTAGCGATTTACAACACTGATGAAACAACTTTTCCATTAAAACGCGCAGTTTGTTTATATCTGCTGTGCACTTACAGCCAGCGCCATTATAAATGTTCGTGTGGCATTTGAGAGATGCATTTAACATAAATTATTTAACCAAAAAATGTTTACCGCTTTGTGCCGCAAACTGTTTTACTTGTTGGTGTGAATGCACATTACGCATACGCACTGTAAGCCCTGTGTTTCGCATAATTACAAAATTTACATGCAACGCTTAGCTTGCCAAAATGCAAAGGGAAACAAAATTAAACTCGTTGCGATATATTTCGTACCCGTTGGCTTTTCACTTCAAGCATATGTATATGAACATTTCAAAAGATGTCTAAACAAAATATTGAAGAGATTTCTGCTGTGGAGGCTAGGATGCATGTGGAATCTTTGTGTGTGTTTTTGTTTGGATGCTGACGTCAGCGAGGCGCGCATGTGGAAACGTCACTCACCCACTCCGTCCGCTCGTCTGTCAGTTGGTCGGGGAGTCAGCGTTTAGAACTGGGAGCAGCATTGTCAAAAGTATTATTTTGGTTTTTGTGTTCGCTACTGAACTGCAATGAGCTAGTTTTCGACCTCGTCGGCTGCTGTTGCAGTTTTGCTTGATTTGCAGCAAATTAAGTTGGCCCCCATTCCGGCCAAGTAGACCATGCCCAGCCCCAGATCCGTGCCGTGCCGTGCCATAACGTACCGTGTCCGTCGTCTGGCTGGCTGTCTGGCCGGCTGGCGGACGACCTGCGCCACTGGCTGCTGCCCAAAAATGCAATAAAATTAAATGCTTTTATGTAAAAAGTTTATGACTTTGTGTTTATGCTCGCAACACGCTCGACGTTGTCTACTCCCCAGGCTCGCCCTGGCCCCAATTTACGCCTTCTCGATGCCTGCGTCTTCTTCTTCTTCGTCGTCACTGCCGGACTTTAGCTTGGCCTGATTTAGTTTTGGCGGCTGCCGACTCGCATGTGTTGACAGTAATTAATTTAACTGCCGTAAATGAAATTTATATGGCCAACAACACATTGCCGCGTACTTTGTCATTGCAATTTGTCCAAATGTTGCACAGTCGCTTCCCGTTAAGTTCTAAAAATACAAGTAGCCAACTAGCTAACAACCTTGGCCAAAAGAGTAAGCCACCAGCTGAACTTTTATTTACAACTAAGCGCTTACTATTCCTTAATTAGCTTTTAAGATGTACAACAAAAAAATAATATTAATTTTCAAGGAAAAATTTATTAAGGAAACATATATTATATAAATGTATCTTTTTTTTTAATATCTATATTTATTTTCTTTATACATTTAAAATGTTCTATTGAAAAAATACCACAGCTTTCTTTATATACTTTTTATATTTTCTTTCATGCAATTGCTTTTACTTTTGATTCTTTGCAAAATCAAAACTTTCTCACACTGTTTTGACACGTTTATCCTTCAAAGGACACGTGTCAAGTGCGCCAAACCAACACGAATCAAAGGTGCTTGACTTGAAGATACTACAAGTATTAATCAAATATTAGACTCACAATATAAATAATAATAAAGCTATTATACCCCATCCTACATATGTTGTGATTACAGGGTATAAGTATTTATGAAGTAAAGTTCAACAGCACTTGATAGTTGGCAACACTAGCATCTGCTCGATTTTGTCCAACACATTTGGCCTTTTAATAGTCTGATTGCATACTTAAGGATTCCTCCTAACGCGCCCGACATCAAATGAGGCGAAAAAAGCAATTAGCTTGTAATATCGTTGGAAAACTTTGCAAAACAGTCGTAAAAGTGCTGGGGGAAAAACAGTCGCCAGCAAATGGAGTTGAAAAGTGCAATAATTTTTGTCATTTTATCTGGCAAAGTGAGTAAGAAAAATCAACAACAGTAATTATAATTTGTTTGCAATTACAAAAATACTTAATTGCCAGATTGTCAGACAATGCAGCGGATAAAGTAACTTGTCATAGAACTTGCCATTGAAATTTCGTTAAAGCTTATGGGTGATCATAAATTGATTTGCCAACTATTATTAAAAAGACAAGTTATGATAATTATTGTTAGATCTATTTGTTAACTTAAAATTTATGATATTGTATAATATTTTACTTATGAGTTAAACTTGTCGAAATTTTTATTACAAGCCAATTTATGAAACCCATTAAAAACATAGTTTTTACCATGATTAACGATGATTTAAGACCTATATACCAAAACATACAATTTACTTCAATTTTTAAATAACCATGTTAGTTTTCGAGAACATCTATTGATAAAAAGTTGTTAACCGTCTTTACTTTTTATATTTATTTATATTTTTTTAACAATATAAACAATTACATTTGATTTGTTTTTGTTCATTTTGCATTTCATTAACAATTCAATTGTTTTATTTAATTTTTCACACTAGCCCAGTGATAATCTGTCAGAATCTGCTGCGCTGGCCAAGACAAAAAAACAGACAGAATGTTCAACTACGTATACTTGATGGCACGTTCAAAAATCTGCAGAAAACTGTCAACGTCAGCGGCGAGAAGCATTAAATCATTTCAATTGAAAAGGATGGGGCCAGAGGGCAACAAGGGGCACGAATCGTTGCGATAGGTTCACACAGCACACTTCCGCTGCCATAGAACAGCTACAACAACAACAACAACGACAAATGGCAGCCCGTGTTGCCAACAAGCAAACAAAAAGTTTACGCTTCATAGCTCAAATTGAATAAATCATCAGTCGGGGCTGCGATTTGGTAATGTGAGAGTGCGGAGCGCACCGTACAAAGGTTACGTGCATAATTGTTGTGCAAAATTGGCTAAAAAAACGTCAATAATAATGTAACAAAGGAAAAGAGAAATGTACGAAATGTTGGAAAAATAATTACTTCAAAATTCATGAATAACATCCACTTGATAAATGCTTCCCACATAAGTCAGTTTACCCTTTAAACACAAATTTAATCAACATCGCGTATGAGCGATATATTATCACACATACGCGCTGTTGGTTATAATTAAAGCAGTTTAAATAACACTTCCATTAAATCAAGAGATATTCATCATATTTTATACTCAATACAAATAAACGCATGGCAGGCATTTATGTCAGACTCGGATACATTTCACAAACTAATTGACAAGTAAAATTATTTGTGGCCATGGCCGTGTCAAATGAATCAATTATCTAGCCGTAATACCAACAGTTTATTTCGCAAGTTTCCACTTAGACAACTCTAAGGATTGATCATCCCCTATTAGGAAATATTATTATAACAAATATATTTATAAAATTAGTATTTTCTGGTGCCTTGGCATACATAATATTTTTAACCCGTTCACCCAATTTTATTTCTTAATTGAAGAAACAGATTTCTAACGACGTCACACGCCTGGCAACCGAAATTAATTTATTGAAAATTGTTTACTTTCAAGTGGGCGAGGCTCAGTATAGCAACGAACCCAAAATGGAACACTTGAGAATGTAAGTCTGGAATAAAATGTCTATATTATTAATCCTATATACTTATCCTTAACAATCTTAAGCTCGTTGCTGGTCGCTTTGCTGCTCATGATTTCTGTTGTTCAGAAACCTGCGGATTGTAGGAGTAATATAAAAAAGAAACTTTTAGTGAAAAAATGTCCCCCAATGCCAATAATGACGAATGTGGACAAGACTAGGGTTTGTTTCTATCACTCTTACACTTATTTCGCACATATAGATTATCATATATACATATATATTATAGTTGTTGGGTTTTTGGTACGCCTATGCGACAACGCCGCTTCGCTTTAAACATTATCAGCGGCGATGCACCTCCTATAATGTTAAGGATAGCCGTGAGTAGCAATGATTAACCTCAATTTCAACTATTATCCACTATTATCCTTTAACTGTACAGCCTACTTCAAAACCAACATACTCTATACCAAATATGATGGATTGGTTATAACTTATGAATGTACATACGCTAAGAGGGATCGCATGTATAAAAGTAAGTTATACAATAATTTAAGAGCTACACAACACATTTCTCACTATTTGCTAAACTCTGTAATTTTTTTAAACTGGTAAAAGTATTTAATAGGTGAACGAAAGTATAAAACAAGCTAAATGGGGCATCTGTAAGAGAAAGAAAACTACAAAACTTTTGTATACCTCACTTGTGCGCCCAATCCTGGAATACTGCTCATGTATCTGGTGTCCGCAATATAAGACCAAGATAGAATTGAGTCTGTTCAGAAGCAATTTCTGCTCTTTGCCTTACGTAGTTTAAACTGGGATCCCAATCTTCGACTCCCATCGTACTCCAGCA
>SCDY01002962.1:0-14352 GCA_004143825.1 Drosophila micromelanica | reverse complement strand
CGCCCCCACCCCGCCGCAAATGCCTATATCTCCCACAGTTTTCAAGCTAGAGTTACCAAATTTAGAGGGTAGATAACTGGCCATTGCCTTTAAAGATCGTCACAAAATTTCGGCGACAAGCCCCCATCCCCACTGAAACCCCCACCTTCCCCACCGCCACCCCCACTCACACTCACACCCCCACCTCCACCACCACTCCCAAATACCGAAATTTTTTAAAATAATAGTAATACTTAAGAATGTGAACGAGTATAACGCAGTCGGTATCGCCCGACTGCAACGTTCTTACTTGTTTAATAAGTATATGAAACACAACTGGCAATTGAAACACATGCATCAGTAGGTTTGACAGATTTTTTCTTTTTAATGATTCATTGTGTAGCATTAACAACAAAGATCAATGTCTACGTTTTTTGCAGATGCAAAAGTTAAAAGTAAACAAAAAAATTAAAACTATATCTTTTTAATATTAAATATAAATATTTAATACAAGGGAAATAAGTATTTGAACAAATCACTCTGCAATGCTTATTAAAATCATCACCAAAGCTTGACAAAGCAGGTTTATAATTAAAAGATAATCTGGTCCGAACAGAGAAATGTAATTGGTTAATCAACCAAGAAGTCAATTCAGCAATTAAATAATTTGCAAATAAAAATTACGATTGCTATTAGCCAGTTACTATCACTATTAAGAGAATGGCACAAAAACAAGTTTGCTCTCTAATTTACGCTTTGAAGTTATCCGTTGTAAGCTACGAAGCCTGTACTAAAATATTTAAGGAAATTTTCTATAAAATGTCATAACCTTGCATTTAGATCAGCTAAGATTCAGAAGGTTATGCTTAAAACAGGACTTGAAATCATTGGGGTCGGCATATAGAAGGTTACTTGAATTTATATCCCTATATACACAACACAGTTTAATTTCACCGGCATCATTCATTCCTCAGTGATCAGAATTTCGGAAATGCTCTTTAATAAATGCACCTTTAGCTGCACATCTCATAAACTAGGTGAACTATCAAATTTCTAATTTTGTACATTAAAATTGCATTATACTTGGTAATTATACAAATTTAGACAATCTGTTTTAATTGGACTATCGCTTTAGATTTTCAATTCTACTGCCTTTCGCATTACGAATGATGCTGCTAATGATACAGGTCCAAAAGCTCAGCACTAATTCGGACATTACCGGATTCTGGTTCTTACACTATTAATATGTTACCTTTATCATTGTGTAGAAGAGAAAATTGTAATTCCAAATGTGATTACTGCACTACTACTATTGAATAAAGTACATGAACAAAATTAAAAAATAAATAAATAATAATAAATCAAATTAAAAAATAAAAATTCTTCCCAAATTGACAATAGTGCCCAAGGTACGCAGCATGGGTTCATTTGCCAGGCGTCTTAAAAATAAAATATTTCTAATAAAAATGCATCAACAAGAGAATTTCTAGTTAGCTCGCCCGCCTGCAGAATTCTTTTTTGTAGAGACTTGCACCTAACAGAGGGGAACTCAATTTTAATATATTCTTCCTTCCGCGGGTCCTCCGCAAATTGACAGGCGCTCGCCGAGTTTGAGGTGGGTGTCAATTGGTAGTCATAAATCTTCATAGAGGAGTTGACTGGCGGCGACAGTGTAAATTTTCATTAATATTTTTTGAATTATTGAAATGCAATAAATCAAAATCTTATTAACTGCCTGCAACGTTCAAGTTGCGCTTTGGCTAACAAATCAAAGAGAATAAAAAGTCGTAAAAGAACGTGTTACAATAAAATGCACATACTCATACATATGTATGTATGTATGTATATGTAGCACAAATTAAAATTGCAATAATTTCAGTTCAGTTGAGGGAGAATAGAAAACTCGGGGGCATCGATACTTTTTGCGCTCTGTTTGGCATCCATTTGCTGCTGTCTCTCCTACACTATATTTTTTCTTTAGCAAATTTCTGCCTATGTATCTTTGTATCTCTGTCTTTCCTTTTCTCCGCTTGAGTCGCTGGTTATTGCTGTCGAACGAGATAATGACCAGCAACACCCAAAACCACCCAGTGGATGTGGTTGCATGTGGTGCGCCACTCGTGTGTGTAGCATCAACAGCAGCAGCAGCAGCAGCAGCAGCAAGTTCCCGTTGCAGTTTGCAGCTGGTTGCATGCACCCGATGATTAAAACGCGCAGCTCCAAACTTAATTCTAAGGAATTTTCACTCGATTGTAAAATATAATTTCCAAAGAAATTCTTCATCTTCTTCAAGTTGCAATTACTACGTTTCTCTTATTATTTTAGCCACACCCTGTACAAATTTCAAAGGGTATGTCTTTATTGTAAATTAAACGAAATCTTTTTTAATGCCAAATTTAAATGCGAAACTTACTTGATATATATGTGTGTATATTTTTTAAAAATGTTCATATAATTATGATTAAATTATATTATAATAAGAACAGGGTATCTGCTAATCGGTTACTCTTCAAATATTTAATGCTTTGTATAATTTCTCAACTACATATTTTTCTCTGGTCTTCACGAGCGACTTCATTTAACTGTGGTTTGCATGATTATTGCTCCAGTTACCAGCGACAACACTGACAACAACAATAACAACAACAACAGTGACAGCAACAACAACAGCAGCTTCAAAGACAGAGGCGTGGTTTTATATGTTGAACAACATCAACTATGAACAAACAACAATCCTGTGCAACGCAGAACTGACGAAGTTAGCTTATTGTCTGATCAGAAGAAGTAGCAAAGAGAGCTGCCAAGCTAATTAAATTTGATTAAATAATAAAGGATGATGAAAATTATTAAAAGAATTATAGCAATATATTATTATATTAATTAAATGAATTTTATAAAATAGAATTTTGCAAAATCAAGTGACTTTTGAAATCCCTAAACTAGATTCCCTGTTAATTGCTTGCCTGCACTTGGGTGTTCTGGGAGAGTCCGCTCACCTGCATGTTATCTGTAGTATTTATGTCATCGTTAAATTTGGCTTCCAGCTGGTTTGACTTGATTCAAAACCAGCGCCTTCTGTGTGGGGTTTCTCCTAGTTATTGCACAGGTGTGGCACAAAATATTTAAACACAACATGAAAATTAAAAACTAGTCTAATCACAGAGCTGCACAAGCTGCTGCAGTTCCCAAGATCGCACTCAGATCATTTACAATAGCCAAACCACATTGAGAGTGAACATAGAAAATGTAAAAAAAATGATTATTATATATTATTAATATTTGTTAATTTATTTTTGTTTTATATAAGTTTTTTTTACATTTTTAGAAAATAATAATAATAACCAATAAATATTTTATAAAAAATCTGCTGTATTGACTCTTAAAAAATATCAACTAGATCATTAACCAATAAACTTTCTAATCACACATATTCACAATTAATTATTAATATTAAATACCATTCAAATTATCATTGATGTCTTTGTTTTACAGATTAAATAGTCATTTTAAAAACAAGTCTCAACATATTAAACGTATTAAACTAATTGGTAAAATGTCAGATAAGTTATTTTTTTGACACAAGTTTTTTGTTAAATCAGGCTAATAGTTGTCTAGTTATGCCAACTGAATGGCAAAGCTAAAACTGGCCAGGTGGCAACAGGTGTTAATGATGGAAGGCATTGAAATGTGTTGGTCGTTAGACGGTCAACGGCATCGTTATCTGTGGCCAACCAGAGCGTTCAGCAATCTAAGCGATTCGCAAAAACGAGTTGTCTTAGTGAAGTGTACTCGTAATTTGCATCGCTAAAAACTAAAAGAAAAACCAAAAAAAAAAAGACCGTAGGCGCAACACTTGACACATTTCCCGGGGCTGAGGCTATATGGGAAAATCGAGTTGGATTGGCGATTAAGTGCAGCAACTTCCAATAGATGACCCAATTATGAGAAGGTGCCTGCACAAGAAAAGGGCGACCGAGAACGACATCAATCATTGCTTTTATGAGACACTGTACTATGTGTGTCAATTAGAAATGACTTGGCAGGTTTTTGTGTGAGTAAAAGCCAAACTGCACTTCAATGGCTTTCCAATGGGGGCTGCAGCTCTGATGAACCCACATTCATCAAATCCACGTAGCGGTAGCTGGCGAATGCCAGCCGAGTGACAATCGATTAGGGTCAGCTGACTGCGCTTTTCCATCGCTGGGAATGGGCCGCGAAAGTTGCCCAAGATGCGCTTTCAGCTAGTGCCCAGAGAGCGGCGCCTCGGGCCCATTTGAGCCGGCAGCCAAGCGTGGCAGCCAAGCTGCTCTAGCTCACGCTTGGCCGGATCAGTGGATCAACAAGGAGCAGCCAACGCAAGCGCCGATTTGCATGGCCTGATCACCGGATCGATCGCTGGGTGCGTGCCCAGCTCCCCAAACGGAGCATGCAAGAGAAACGAAAAACTAAAAAAAAAAAAATAAATAAAAAACTGGAGCACTGGCGACTGCAGTCATGCAAAAGATTTTTAGGAGCCAGTCGCAATTGCAATTGCAGCTAACCAAAGGCTGGCACAGTGAACCACTTGATCATTTGACCATGCAATTTGCATATTGCCAGCAACAAGAAATTAATGCAGATTTTCCATTTCTACGCTCTACACTTGTAACATGCTCAGTTGGTACTCCAGAGCGGAGGTTGCAAACAGGCTGATTCCCGGAAAGAAGCTTAAGTAAAACCAGACTAGCTTATCGAATTTTATACATAAAATCAAATTTATGATTATCATTCTAATCAAAAAATGGTATACAGCTGAAGGAAAGGGACATATATCAGACTTTAGGCTTCTGAACCCATTTAAATTAATAAATATAGTTTTACAACTAGAAGGATTTAATAACATCACTAACAACATATATCTGTGACCAGGGGCATAGCTGGCCGGACAGGCAAATAAAATACCCTACTTATAATCTGGTTAGGCTTTTAGCATTAATACCTTTTGTACTTTTGTTGACACTCGTTTTGTCGACTTTTTATATAAATAAATAAATAAAAGAAATAAATAAAAAATTTGGTGCCATTTTCAAGTTTTATTTTGTTTTACTATCCTTTCTAATTTAACAAAAACTTAATAAAAAGTGTATCATTAAAAAATAGCTTAGACTATATATACTCTATAATGTTATCAATATAATAAAACATATAAGCAAAAATAAAATCTTTAGTTTGGGTAGTTTCAGGAAACTGTTTTTATTCAAAAAAATTAATAGATAATATTAATTCAATTAATAATTTAATAATTTTTGTTTTTATATTTGTTGTTGATGCAGCAAACAGTATGCAGAACACCCTTTTATCTGTCTATATGTTTATTACAATTTTAAACCATTAATATATTCTATACTAATTTAACTGAAAAGATAATATTAGTTATTCTGTTTTTAACGACAGATCGCAGAGATCAGGGTATCTCCTAGTCGGGGGTTTTTTAGCACATTTCGAAGATTATAATTTCTAATTTATTGCACAACCGAGTTTATAAAAATTTTCGTAAATCTTGCCTCTTTTGCTTACCAATTTTCGATTGCGTATTCGAGTCCTCCTAGCTAGGAATCCTTGGCTTGAGCACTCTTAGTTTGGTTGTTGATGGGATTTGAAGACAACATTCACAAGTAGAAAATACCAATTGCGAAAACTTAAGCAACAGTAGGCATAAAAACCAAAGTTTTTTATTCCTATCCCTTGTAGACTCTGAAATAGAAGCGTTCATAAAGACAGACAGACGTTTACAAACGTTTGAACAAGTTTATTACATGGCTTAAAGGAATTCGAGCTTAACTCAAATGATTCAGTTTGCTGCGAGGTATTTTCTCAATCATTGAATTATAAATGGCTGTCAAAGGTGCATTTGCGACTAACTTTGGGCTAAGGCTGGCATGAGATAAAAATGGAGTTGGCCAGTTGTTGGTGGTGCTCGTAAGTTAAGTATGTCAAGTTGGCAAGTTGCCAGGCCGGCGATCTATTAGAAGATATGCTAAAAGCCCAGCGAGCACTTGAAGTCGGTGCCCATCTAGACAAATAGCCCCTTCTCTCTCTCTCCCTTTCTCTCTCTCTCTCTCCCTTTCTAAATAGTGTCTCAGCTTACCTCAGTTTTTAACTGGCAAACACTCGGCTTAATGACACTCGTCTCCAGCTGCTTCGCGGTGTTAATTTGCGGTCATTAGCCAAGTTCTTTTGCTTGGTTTGTTGGCTGTTAACCTGCAGGAGGTGCTGAAGGAAGCTGGGGACACTCCAGGCTCAATCAATTTGCGTCTGTTTTACGGCATAAGCATTTTTCTTAGCTCAATGCCGGCAAAAAGGCCAACCAACAAAGCCATTGCGCTGCGGATTGTTGGCTGGCTCGACTCACAATAGGCTTTTGTGGGGGGGGGGGGGGGGGGGGGGGGGGGGGGGGGGGGGGGGGGGGGGGGGGGGGGGGGGGATGAGGTCTCGGGTAAAAATGCTAATTCATGTGCACTTTGGCTCGCGACAAATGATTTATTAATGCGGAAATATTAACGGTCTTTCTCCACAATTTATAATGAATAACGAAAGTCCAGAGTAAGCGGACTCCAAAAGTAAATGTGAACGATGCCAAATATGGGTCACAAATTAGTCGGATCTCTGTTTTGGGTCACCAGCAGGTGCAGGCAAGGCGAACAATCGCACTTTTAAGGGGCGGCCACGCCCACTTTTTGAGCATTGCTAACCCAGTTTGCAAATGGGGCGTGCACATCGATCTGCCCACAATGGCAAACACCTGCCGAGCTGGCAAACAAATTTCACTTATTGCCAATTTGCTGGCAATGAAATAAAATACTTTGAATGCGCACTTTGCCGATAGCCAACCTCAACCTGATCCAAAGGCCGGACTCCGGACTCACTCGCCAGAAGTTGCTGCGAACAGCAGCCGTCGAGGCAGCGCAATAAATAAATTGCAGAATTTATTTGGCATCGCGTATGCGTCGCTTTTTTCATCGAATGCATTTTCCACTGTGATTTATTTGCGTGGCCACTGGATCCCAGAAAGGGGCATCCAATAGAGGGCAGGTGGGGAGAATCAACGTCCACAAAGATATACATATATATACAAATTATTTTCGACGTCAAACTGTTAGAGATGGTCGCGCTGTTCAACTGAAACCAGGTCCAACAGATTATTGGCATTTGAAATAAAACGCAGTCAGTATTTCATAACTGTGCCATACTCTGTTCGTGGCAGAATAACAAGAGAATATTTGCTAAATAATATACCGAATTTTCTGAAGCGGCTCTCAGTTTTCGGGAGTAGGCTACAAAGTTTTTTTTCTGATTTATTTGGAAAAAAAGCTAGAAACCAAATTCTCTCCTATAACTTGAAAGCTGCGGCAAATTCATGAAATCATGAAGTCAATTTAAAACCCTTATTTTTATACTCTTCCTTTTCCTTTTATCGGAATACAAGTTTAAAATTTGTGCATTTTTCGGGAAAAGAAGCACATCTACCCTCTCACCTGTAACCGTGATTCAGCATTTCGAGGTTTGGCACTGTGCAAAATTTCTTAACTGCTTCCAGCTGCTTTTCCGCGAATCTGTCTATTTGACTGCATGGCGCGTCGGCTTTTTTTGTGCATTTTCAATTGATTTTTGAATTTATCAAACAGGAAACATCTTTGAGGATGCAGCATACGCAAAACTTGTTGCCATTTCAGTTGCCGAAGCAGTCGACGGTGCGTCTCCATTTAACGGCTCTTCGCCGATCGTTTAACAAACTTGTGCACTTGGTCAAGTTGCTATCCAATTTTGTGGTCAATAGGCAAATTGTTTCTTGAGTGTTTATGTTTTGTTTCTTTTAAGCACATCTTTTATATGGTGTCCTGAAAAACAGGTATTTTTAGAATCTTAACTAACTTAACTAAATCTTTATTTGCATTTTTATACCCTGAACGGAAAAGGTAGAACGGAAGGGAACGGAAGGAAGCTTCCTCGACCCTTTAAAGTATATATAAATTTGATAAGGAAGACTAACCTTTTCAATTATAATAATTAATATACTTTCCAATGCACAATTAAATACTTTTTAGCTTAAAGTAATGTGGTTGATGTAATACCAAATTCTAAGTGCCTCATAATTTTTGAGCTTCTCTATGTATTATTTTATATCATATTGTCCTTGTTAAGGAGGCATTATGTATGAAAATCTGAGATTTGATTTTCAATGCGTGACGCATTTCGTAACAAAATTGAAAAACGTGTAAGCTTATGAACATAGTCTCTGCTCGAATGTAGAGTGTCCTCGCTAAATGGTTTGTGTCTATGCTTAAGCTTTCACGACCACATCGCAACCAACTTCACGTGAGTGAAAAATGCGCGCGCCATGAAGTTGGAAGCATGCGCAGTACTTGATTAAGGTGAACTTGGCTGCACACAATTTAAACTTTCAAAATATGTCGCTTACCAAATATTCCTTTTTAATATTACAACGTAGCCAATTTATGCTGAAACAAAGTAGCAAAACGCAACATGTATTATAAACATTAATCATTATAGAAATAAAATATTTTATTACACCCTTAAAATCAGCCACGTTTAAAAGATTAAAGAAAATAAAGGCATTTGTTAAAAGGAGCAATCGACAACAGTGAACGTTAGTGTTGCAGGAGGAGCAAACGATCTGCGAGCCAGCTTCACACCTCGAGGGGAATATCTGCGTGGTGAATAGTGCGAAAAGGGGCTCAATCGTCATACTTAGGACAAGTTTGGCCAGCTGTGATATCATGGATTTGAAAAATAAAACCCTTCGAACTGGTTAAAATTTAAGATTTAGCAACATTGATATCGCGGTCACGCCCACTAAAATGCCCCCGGGACAAAACGCAACATCAACATTTGGCTGGATGTGCAACTGAGTGTGGCCAAGTTTGTAATGCAAGCAGGAAAAAGTATTGTCGGTAATCTACAGGAAGCTTTATCAAGTTTATCTGAGGAATCCCTTTCGTAGCCCCTTCACGACTCTCTAATCTTTAGCGTTTAAGGGCGGGTTTGTTAGGAATTTATACCTATTATACACATTATTTATTATTATTGTCAATGATATTTGAATAATAAAGACCAAAAGAAAGGCATTGACACAAAAAAAATAGATAAGCTGTTTTTTAATTAAATAGATAAAATGCTAAAAAGTCGTAGCTAGCCCAAGCTGGTTAAACTTTTGAGTGCTCAGTGTTAAAAAAGAAGTCGAAACGTTAAGTAAATATGTTTGATTTAAAGGGCAAGCACGTCTGCTATGTGGCCGATTGTGGGGGTATTACACTGGAGGCTTGCAAGGTGCTGATGAACAAGAATATCGCAGTGAGTATTCGAGGTAATTGCAATAGACCCCATTTATATTCTTTGTTAGAGCCAATCCAAACATAGTTATCAGACATCAGTATTTTTGCTGATAACAAATTCAGAAATAAAGAAACCTCAATGAAATGCAATGTTGCAACATTTTATATCTAAATAAATAGTTTATTTAAAATGTGGCACATTAAATATTGATCTTCCCACTTCAGAAACTTGCCATTCTGCACAGTGTGGAGAATCTTCCGGCTATTGCCCAACTACAGTCTATTAAGCACAGCACGCAAATCTTTTTCTGGACATACGATGTGACAATGCCGCGGGAGGACATGAAGCAATACTTCGATGAAGTCATGGTCCAAATGGACTACATTGATGTGCTGATTAATGGGGCGTCCTTGTGCGATGAGCAGGACATTGATGCAACAGTTAATACCAATCTAACGGGAATGATGAACACCTGTGCCACCGTTCTTCCCTACATGGACAAACAGCAGTTGGGCAGGGGCGGAATGATTGTGAATGTGACATCAGTGGTTGGATTGGACCCTTCACCAGTGTTCTGTGCATACAGCGCATCGAAATTTGGTGTAATTGGTTTTACTAGAAGTCTAGCGGCAAGTTTAATTCCCGCATTTAACATTATCTATGCAGTAAAATCAATTTTCCTGCAGGATCCGCTGTACTACTCCCAAAATGGAGTCGCTGTTATGGCGGTTTGCTGTGGACCAACTAAACTGTTTGTGGACCGGGAACTTACCGCGTTCCTCAGCTATGGACAATCCTTTGCCGATCGACTTCGTACCGCGCCTTGCCAGTCAACGACCATCTGTGCGAAGAACATTGTCAAGGCGATTGAGTGCGGCGAAAATGGACAGATTTGGATAGCAGACAAAGGAGGACTGGAGCTTGTCAAATTACACTGGTATTGGCACATGGCCGATCAGTTGCTGCACTATATGCAGAAGCCAAACGAGGAGCAGGAGGACGAAAATGATTAGCTTCAGAAAATATGCAGAAAAAAGCAAGGCAAGAAAAGTGCACAAGAACATGAAAACTCCAAAGTATGTCGCTCACTAAAGTGAAATAAAAATTAAAAATAAAATATTCGATATTAATTCCATGCAATCACATGCGATAACAATGCAAAACATTTTACCAGAATCTAATTCAAATGACCTAATGAGATTTCACTTCAACATAACGTTTACTATGTGTTATCCAAAAATGGCAATAATAAATATGATCGTTTTCGACTGTATTAATCTGTTGTTATCTTATCTGTATGGTGTGTGAACTCGCTGCTCAGGTTTGTGTCTAAGCTTAAACTGTTAACATAATATGCGCAGCCAACTTCACGCTATATAAAATACATCTGCGTTAACATAGCGCTAAATGTTGCTCATGTTAAGATTGTAGCGCGCATTTTCGACGCTGATGATGTTGGCTGCGCACAAATACTTGACTTGCGTGAAGTTGGGCTCGCCAGCTTTAATCGTGGTGCAAAATGTAGCAAACATACAACACAACCTTCAATATTGAGATTGAGTTGTCGTTGCCATTTTGAATAAACGCTAACTTACTAAATACATTTTTAATAGTATGAAATTGTAATAGCTTAGTTTAATACTAAATTCTGTTTCCAAATTTATAATCGATTTTTAGCAAATTAAAATTGTCTTGCAGAAGGAATGATCGTTAAAACCTTTCCCGATTGTCTTAATAATTAACAAATAATGGGCAGTCGGCTACACCCAACCAGAACGCTGTGACCTGTTTAGGTTTGATCTGGTCTTACATTTACATATTTATATTGTATTTGATGGAATTTATCTAATTAATGACAAGTCACACCCAATTCCACAAGTGCTCAATTAAACTTGATTGGTTTTCTATTAAAAAGGCAAGACAGCCTAATTGCAAATGAATCATAAAGGTAAAACTTGTAAGCTTGTACTCTACTTTTTTTAATTGTTGTAAGTTTACCAACATTACCTTCACCTATTACAAAATACATTCTTATAGATTTCTTCTTTAAAAATTGTTACAATATCGGGATTCAATTTTATTTTCTTAATGACTTATTTTGGCTTTCAACACGAATATCTTCTACTCTAAATGTACTTCAATTGCTTATTTAAAAATTAATTTTTAGAATGTATGAAATACTTCAGTTTATTTACAATAGACACCTCCCTGCGTATGTCCCTGGTCCCCCATTCTCATCCGCTGTCTGCTCCGCCCACTAGGCCATCATTCCACTCCATCATGATAGGTGGCTTTTCTGGCGGCTGTCCACGTTCTCGTCTTGGCTGACGTTGACATTGATGCGGCTGTTGCTGTGAGCCGTTCGCCATGTGTGATGAATCTCTGGCAGCTTTGGCTGCGTTGCTCGCGACTCTTCCTTCTCTCTGCGGGAGTGCAAAAAGCAAATTCGCAAAATGATAAACGACTTTTCAAGTGACTTGCAGCCAAACGAAGCAGCGTAGCAAGGATCAAATCTGCTGCCAACTTAAATAGTTGCCGACCCGGGCTACAAATTAGTCTTCGCCAACAAGGACCTGGACAGACACCCCAACTCTCCTCGCTCGACTCTCGTCTAGCAATTCTGTTTGCTAAATATGCGTGTGTGGGCATTGGAATTAATGATTTAAATGGCCCGGCGGATGGAAGATGGCCAACTCAGCCTGACGGTTGTCATGTCATTAGGCAGCACTCGCTGTGCCCATTTTCACCTGCAGCTGCAGCCATTTTTCAACACTGCCGCGAGGTGGCCGGAGTGAGAGCTGCGCACATCCGTTAATTGCAGGCAAACGTCAAAAGTCGTCGTCTGTCAGCTGTGCCAACCCAAAGCTTTGGCGTTCCCGTCAGTAGCTGTCAAGCTCCAAAGTATACGAGTATATATACGTATACATCAGCAGCCGGCATCGGCATCGTCATGGTCGATAGTTGGTGTTCTTCCCCAGTATTTGTTGTTGTTGTTGTTGTTGTTACTGCAGCTGCCCACTTTTGCCAACAACAAAGATTGATGGGTGCTGTACAGCGTCGGCAGGCAAAACGGAAAATAAATGATGTTGGTGATTATTTTTCTTCATTGAGTTTGGAGCTGAGCAGCCATCAGTCGACGCTGTTGCTGACACTCTATCTCTCTCGCTCTCGCTCTCTTCCTCTCTCTCTTTCTTTCATGTTGTTTCAAAAGCCATTTTCGCCATCAATCTCGGCAGGAAGCATACGGCTGGCACATCACGTTGCTCCTTCATTCCTTAATTCATTCATCCATTCGTTTATTCGCTTTTCGCAGTACATTTGGATAATATATTAACATAACATTGCATTCGGTTCAAGAGGTGTTCCTCAACCTCCATTGTTTGCTCCAAGATGCAAATCAACTATGCCCTGCCCCATTATTTAGTTGCTTAACAATCTTTGGCAAGGATGCACGAAATTATTAGTTTAAATGCTCAAGTTGGAAGGGATGTTCTCAAATAAGAAAATAGAGTTTATCTATATGAATAAATGTGTTTGTCCGCATCAAGTCAGAACTAGAAAGCTGCACAGTAGTTTCGTCCTACGATATATTTTGATGATCAGGTTTAAACAAGATTTTTAATTTTACAAAAATTTACCCCATGGATCAAAAGGTTCTATGGGTGAAAGATTTATTTTCTTGAGATAAGCTTCAAACTAATTTTTATACTCGTTTACGAAATTTACAAAAATGTTCGATAATATCCAGAATTGATAACTCTCCTCCGTTTATTATTTTAATTTTAAGAAACATCAATCTTCTTCAACCTTCCCACAACCGTGCCCTATAAATTTTTACATCCATCGTTAACATGGGTAATACATGAACTTCTTTTATTCTCAGTTATTTTTTGTGGGCTACATCTTGTTGCAGATCAAATTATTTAGTTGCAAACGGTCCATTTGCAGAAAGTGAATTATCGAAAACCACGTTTAGTGTTTTTGACACTTTGGTTGTTTGTCCGCTCTCCTCATCTACATCCGATTCAATTCGGAAAAAGTGCAATATCATCAATTACTCGACAAATTTAGTGGCGCGTCGTGGTTGTTCACAGAGTACGGCAAAACGAAATGTCCGGATGCAAACAATAAAATACATCTTCCGGTTACTTGTCACCCAGTTTCGTAACGTATTCAGTCTCATTCCCCCCACCCCAGCCCCCCGCTTGTCACTGGAGAGCAAAATCGCCAGCAAAGTTGACACATGCTGTTCTCCGGCGGACAGACAAGGGCCAAGACCCAAAGTCCTGGCAACTCCTCAGCAATTGCCAACACAGCATTTCACTTTTGGCCAGCTGTTGTTGTTGTTGTTTATTTTACTGTTGTTGTTGTTGTTGTCCAAAGTCATGTCGACAATGGCTTTAGCTTTGCTTTTGACACTTGGTAAATGGCGCCGCCCGTCGTGCTCGGTCGCTGTAACAAACATTTGCCCCACTGGGCGTGGCCACTGGCAACTGGGAACGAGAGCAGATCCCGACTCTCCTTCTGTTTTTTGGGTTTTTGCTTCTGGACAGCGACTTGTTTGCCGTGCTGCACTCAACGCGACGCACTTGAAAACTGCCAGACACTTTATTCTTGGCTCGGCAATCCTTGCTCTTGCAGCTGTAAAATATAAGTCGTGTCAAAGTGCACGCTGCAGCGACTGTTGGCACACGGGAAGGGTCGATTGGGGCAAAGTTCATGGCTATCTCCATAGTCGAGCTGCCTGCCATTGCATATATCTTAGACACAATAATTTATCATGTGCATGTCAGGAAGATTTGATGTCCTTGTTGTTGTCGGATGTGTCGAGTGACGATGCCAATCGATGAAAGCAGTCGGACGGAAAGACACTCGACATATGGGCATTTCCACAGAAAATGAAACCATGACCAAAAAATTAAAAGTTAATGCACAAGCCTGATTTTCAGATATTATTAAAGAAAATTGTTCGAATTTTAATAATTTAAACCGTTATTCCTTGGTTTTATTTACCATGATGAGCAAACCGACTGCAAAGTT
>SCDY01002958.1:0-12879 GCA_004143825.1 Drosophila micromelanica | reverse complement strand
TGGGGTCGGAGATGCTTCCTTCTGCCTGTTACATACATTTGCACAAAACCATTATACCCTTTTTTACCCATTTTCAATGGGTTCAGGGTATAAAAAAATGCAATTTATTTTTTATTTTAACAAAAAACTTTAACGACAAACATTTTTACTGTCTGACCAGAGATCTTATACCTGTCACATATTATCCGAATCGGATCCGATTCTGTTGATGACAGAGATAAATTATTTAATTAAAAAATTATTTAATTATATAGAGAACACATTTTCTTGCTCGCTTTTTCTCTCTGCAATTGAATTTAATTAGAAATAAAACCTTTTCTTTGCAATGAGCCATTTTGCTTCGCTGATTGTAGAACTACACTCGATTCCTATTGAATTAGCACAAATCCAAATCGATTGATTCACTTCGCTTGACTTGGCCAGAAAGTGTGCGGCACATACATAGATCATTATGGCTTGTTTCTTATTCACTTGGCCACACATTGGACAAGAAACCGAAGGAGAACAACAACAACAGCAACGTGACTTGGTGCCAGTGTCTTTCACGCATCCAGTTTAGTTTCAGTTTAGGGCTGATTGCAACCCCACCAGCTGCTGACAAGGAGCAGCGATGCGGCCACTAATGAAACATTATGGCTGTCGTAACCCAGCCACGCCGCACAAATCCACTAAAAACGTTTACGGCTTACGTGCAACATGGCTGGCTGCCACTAAAGACCACCAGCTCTATAAGTGGCACGTAGCAACGTCGACTGCGGCACCGACTGCGGCAGCAGCAGTGGCAACTGCCACAAAAGTGTCCCGACAAATTGCTGGCTGCAACACGTTTTGTGGCCGGTGACTGCAATTGATTTTTGCACTTGACGTGTGTGAGCCAAAAAATTCTCATATACAAGGCAGCTTGCAATTGTAGGTAATCAATGTTTTTCCATCTCATTATCTGATATATTGATAAATGGTCAAATTTTAATTATAATCATCTTGCATTTTTTAATTATTTTTTTTTTAAATAACAAAAAATTAAGATAAATTGATAGTAAAGAATATATATATGTATATTTATATATAAATTGTAATAAATTGTATTTTAAAATATCTTTTATATTATTGTATTTATTGTTATAAATGACTTTAATATAAAACGGTAATTAATGCATCTAAAAATATTTTTTTGCTGTGTGCAGGTGTATATGTGTGTGTGTGTGTGTGTGTGTTATAAACAATTCACAATTCATATGCTTAGTCGCTTCATTGAAGCAATAAATTTAAATTTCTGCAAATGCCATGAAACGATATGAAAACATTTGACAATGATATATGCGTAGCGCTCGAGAGCCTTCGTCTCCCAAGCGGAAGCAGCTTACGCACGGTTGCATTACGCCCGGAAGTCAGCCAGAGAGAGAAAGAGATAGAAAAACTGTGTAAGTGCGCGGGGGAAGCACACGCTACTCGAACGAATGTCAACATGTTGATAACAAAATACAAGCGCACACTTTGCACAAAATGTTTTGTTTTGTATACACATTGCTGCAATGAAAAGTTCTTGTTATTTGGTTTATAAATATACATATATATGAATACACTTCAGGGTAACAATAACGCAAAAGTTTTTCTCATAAATTGTTGGCAATTGAATGCTCTTAGTATGTGCTGATTCATTATTATTTAATGATAAACAGTATACATTTATGTGCAGACAATATGTACATTAAATATTTATAGCTAACATTATTGAAGGGTAAAAGATATAACAATTATAAATTTAAATATTTTTCTTATTTATAGCAAGACCAAATTCAAATTCTAAAGGTTTTGTCTACTTAATTTTTTTGAATTATAAGTTTTCCCCTTTAGGGTTTTTTGTTTTTGTTATAGAATAAACTTATGTTTATATAATTCAGATAAAGCATTTTTCTCTCTGACTTTTAATTAAATTAGTGAAAAAATGTTTACAAAAATTTCATATAGGTTTTATGCCCATGTTCAACAAATACTTCAAATAACATCCTTTAAATAATTAAATTAATTGATTTCAAAAACATTGCAAAGCTTTTAAAGCTTTTTTTGTTGTAATCCTTTCATTACGGCATTTATAAATTTATGTTGTGGTTGAAAATTCTACCACCTTTTGGTTACCATTGCGAGTGGTGTGTGTGTGTATGTGTGTATGGGCCAAAAATGTTTTTGGCTAGCCTTTTGTTTCATATGGTCAGCAACCAGATAGTTGGCGAGTCCTGGCGTCAACAAATATGCAAAGCATTGTATTTTTATCATCACAATTTTACATTCCCACAGAAGCTTTTCAGCTTTTCAATGTAACATTTCCTTTAAAAATTATAGTAATTTTTATGAAAACAATAAAAGCGTCGAGTTGCTTCGCTGACCTACGGAAAAACAGAAACAAAAAAATAATGAACTTGTGGCAACAATTTGGCTACGCAAAAATTAATGAAATTTATGTTCTTGTTGCCGTTGTTGTATGAAACATTTCCATTGTTTCTGAGGGGGTGTTCTTCGTAATGAAAAGCTGGCATTTTTTAATTTATAGCTGCGAGTTAAGGTTTATGCTGCTGTAGGAGTCAGAAAGTAAATGCTACGCTTGGCCAACATCCGGCGAATAAAAGCAAAACTTTTGCATTGTCATATTGTTGTTGGGACCTGTGCACTCACAGTGAACGCTGCCTAGCGTGACTATAGCAGCAGAATGGAGCTTTGTGTACGAGAGATGACTAGGAAAATCCCCGGACATAAAGCGTCCTTTGTGTAGATTCGAGGCATTTGAAGTGGTTGTAGGTCGATCATAAAATGCTTTGGAATGTCATCGGTTATGCCAACTAAGCCATCTATTGTGAACTCTGCACTTAGGCCAAGTCTAAGCGGCAGGTTAACGATTTTTATAATTTATTACAGAAGCTGTCACTTAGCAACTGTGCCAAATATAGAAAAATGCTTTTAAATTAAATGAAACATCGAAACAAATTTTATAACTAGTGATATTAATTTGAAATTAATATCAATTTTTTACATCGGAGTTTCTTTTCTTTCCCTTTCCCCATGTAGTCTAAAATAAATTTTAAAAAATTTTAAATATATTTGAACCTTAATGTCCTTTGTGCCTGTTTCTAATACTTTTAATATAGATGTTGTGTAAACTTTAACATATATCTTTCTAATTCTTTTTATATATATCCCTAGCGACCTCTCTTTCACTTTTATACCCTTTTTCAGCCTCTCTTTCGCTACCCACTTCCCACACCATTTTTGCATTTACTGCACATTTATTTTGCATAATATGCTGCTTAGGCGGCTGCGCAAAAACTTCCCATAACTTAAATTGGAAATGTAATGCTATTAACACTACACACAGTGCTCGCACTCACTCACACACACACACACACACACACACACACAAACAGCAGCCTGATCAAACAATTTGCATATAATAAAAGCGCCAGTTGTAATATTCCGCACCAGGCACAGCGCACTGCCCTGAAATGCATGCACCACTTTTGCATACTAAATACGTTTAGTTTTTAAGGTTAACAGCATGCTGGCCACAGCAACAACACCACCACCAAAAACAACAATAACAACAACAACAACCATAACAACAACAAAGTACAAGCACAAGAAAAACAACAAACACGTAATTAGAAAGCAGCATTGCCTACTTTTTGGCGCTGTCCTTTGTTTATGCAAATATTTAACACTACACAGTAAACAGTTTTCTATAAAAACAACTACGAAAAAAATATAATTAATACTTAAAATAAAATAGGTATTCAAAAAAAATTAAAAGCTTCAATAAAATGAATGTTAATATTTTATATAAATATTATTATATTATTATAACTAAACCAATTATGTAAAATTAAAATCAAGATAAAGGGATATTTTATTATATATATTAAATAGATAAACGTAGATAGATATTACCAACATTAAAAGACGTTAATAATTTTGAGTACATTTTTAAGTTTAATTTAAATTTTAAAATAAAAAATGTTTACATTTAAATTTATATTTTTTTATAAAAAAAAATAAAATGGAAGTGGCCATGGGCTATTCAATTTATGCTCAAAAACTGTTTACTGTGTAGACAACTTAACCTACATAAACAAGCAAAGGACACACGCACACACACAAACACAAACACATGTAGCATGTTACATAAGGTCAAAAATATACCATACAACAAAAAAGAACAACAACAACAACGGCTGCAAAGAAAAAGTACACATACGCACACAAAAATTGGCACTAACAACAACACGCTGGAAAAATGAAAAATGTACAACAACAACAATAGCAACAAGCAACAGCAAATGTGTTGCATTTTGGCTTTGATGCAGTGTTTTTAAATGTGTTTTCCATTCTCTTTCAATTTAGCGCTCGACCTAAAAGTATGCTGCATCATTAGTGTCAAGCTTTGGCAGACGCTGAAAGTCAACTTGGCAGGCTCATTAGGAGAACAGCAAAAGCGCATTACGAGGGGCAAACGACAAGTTTCTAAGTCAAGTACGAAACAAAGCATTCATAATTACGAGTGGGCCACAGCAGGGGAAGCGGCCAAAAGCACCAGCAGCCCAAAAGTCAAGGGCATAAAAAGTGCACCCCAATTCCCGAGCCCCCAACCCCGCAACGCCCCCCACCTTACAGTAATTGAAAAGCATGAACATAGCTGGGGCGGCAGCAAAGAGAAGTTACTTGTGCCACTCAAAGCTCTGCAGGATGCCAGCAACGCCAGCAAGCTGATGCGCTCCAGAAACCAGAAAACACCAGCAGCCGAAGAAGAAGAAGACGACGAGCTACACATACAAGGAGAGAGAGAGAGAGTGGAGAAGAAAGTGGATACAAATTAAGAGCACTTGCAAATTGTTGTCAGGAAATTGATATATTCGATTAGCAATCTATAAAAGGGAACGGGAAACGGGCACAGAAATCGAGGACAACGGCGGCATCTTCAATTAATCAGCGCACAGGACACGCCCACGCCCAGGGGCACGCCCACAGCACTTGTTGGCGCTGGTGTGAAAACAAGTAAAAGAAAATTTACATCCTGTGCGCATCGCATTAGCCGCTTTAAGCCGAGTCATGCCTGAGCAGGATAATTACGATGATGAGGTAATTTTCATTGTGCTGCTTGCTGCCGCAAAATGGGGCAGCAGCAGCATCAAACACACACGCACACACATTAATGCACATACACACATGCTGACAAATAAATATGTTTTATGCATAAATATCATTAGGCATAATTAATTTTAAAACAAATATTTAAACACGTGTGTGTGTCGGCTCCGAAATTATTTTGGGCATGCACTCGGCGAAAATACCTAGCATATTGTGCTTAAACCAGACACGTTGACACGTTGATGTCAAACAAAACGCGAAAAATTCGTAGTTCAAGAACAAAAGTACAAGATACTTGAGTCTAGAGTATTTAATTGAAAAAATTATGTACTGAAATTAATCCCCTTTTTAAATGAATTTATTTATAAACATTTTTACCTATTTCTTACATTTGTAACATAAGTTTAAAATCTAATAATCAGGAACAAAAAATATTTAAAATTTTATAAGGAGAAAATTTGCAAAATTTTTCATACGTTTATACTAAAAAACATAACATTTTTTTCTCCAAGTGTACAAACTGCTTACAGCTTACCATTTATTATGCATTAAACGACTTTCAAGCGGAAAGTGATTGCTAAAAAAACTCTTTAGAAAGTGTCCTGCGCTTTGCAAGGGTCTGGTTCGTTAAAAATAAGTAAAACAAGTAAAATAAAAAAAAATTTACTAATTGCTTAACAAAAAAACTTGCAGTTAAATGAATTTATGGCAGACTAAATCATGATATTTTAATTTGTTTTCAGTTCAGTTCAGTAAATTATTTTAGTTCCTAAGTTAAAAAACATTTTTCAATTTATATGTTAATATTTAATAAATTTATTAATTATAAATTCCTTTATATGTTAGATATCATAACGTACCTCCATTTTTCTTCATTAAAATCAAACATTTTGCGATATTAAATATATATATATAACATTTTAAACAAGTTTTCAAATCAAAATTAAGCTTTGAGAAATTAAGCCAAAGACAGTGAATTAAGTTTATAAATTTTAAGCCAAGTTAATCCTGGCTGGCTTAGCTTAAAGCGAAATGTGTTCGCATAAAAAGTGGATACACCTTGTAGGAAAACTCTTTGAACGCTTACAGAAGTACTTCAACATTCTGATTTTAACTTGGCCAAGTGCAGCACTTTGCCAAAAAAAAGTTCACTCAACAACTAACGGGGAAGCCAAGTTGAGCTCTTATCAGCTTCATCATCGTCATCCCTAATGCTGCTGCTGCTGTTGATGCTGATGTTGATGGGTTGGTCAACTTCAGCTGGCACTCTCACGCTTCGCTGCACACTTTGCGGCGACTTCTAGAGGCCATGAGGGGCTGTCGAGGGGGGCGTAGGGCGCTGGCATCCACTTTGTAGCCGGCAGCGATGATAATTGAAATAAATTTCGCATGTAATTCTAATGCAAAGCGCTGACAGCGCCGACAACAATTGCAAAATTGAATTATCAAAGTGTGGCGTGCGTGCAATTTGCATACAAAAACAAAATGTGAAAATAGGATAGGCCATGGTGAGGTGAAGGGTGGTAGGGGATTAGCTGGCAAAACAATTTCAATTTCACTGTTGAAAGTTGGGTGTTGAGTGTTCAGCGAATACACTCAGATAAACAGCCACGCGGAATGACTAAAAGGCATTCAAACGGAAACCAATTAGTTGGGGCGCCCCCTGCCGAGCAAGCCAACCTCTCAATAATCGAAAAGTGTTGCATACCCAGAGGCGCCGCATTGAATTCTGACAGTGCTGCCATAATCGATTGTGTTCATTAATTATTTCAACCTAATGACCGCCAACAGATGACAGGCTGCGAATTATACTTCAATTAAAATGTCTGTTCAGCAGCTGTTATATATAGACTAAAAGATATTTTTCGATTTTGTCCGGGCCAAGTGTTTATCTTTAAATTATTAAAACTTTTAAAGTTCAGTCAGGCAACAATTAAATATAAATAGATCATATTTGCTGGTAGAAGTTTTCGGTAAATAAAATGTCCCAGTTATTCGAAAAAATATGAATAGTAATAATATTAAAAATAATTATATAATATTAATACAAATAATAATAATAATAATAATAATAATAATAATAATAATAATAATAATAATAATAGTAATAATAAAATGTCAATAAAAAATTAATACTACCAATTATATGTTTACTAATTTCTAGGACAGTTTAAATTATAATAAAATTCTAATAGTTATCTTATTTAGTTATATTATTATTATTTTTTATTATTATTCTTATTTATTTTTTCTTCCTTTCCCGGAGTGAAAATCTTCGTTTTCTTTAGTGTTTTTTTTTGCGAGCCCTAGAGGAAAAGTGATATTAATTTATTAAAATAATTTTTTCTATACTAAGTAAATTAGTTGTAATTTTATTTTACATTTTTACTTACTGAAAGTTCTTTGATAAGAATCTTTTTTTTATCATTAAAAAAATATGGTCATAACCAAATAACAAATGAATAAAGACATATCGTCTTCAGTGCAATATAAAACTATAATAATAAAATATGTATAATAAACAGACTAATATTTGTTGGAGCGACACATTTCAGTTACGCGTCACATTTAATTTTAACTATCAGTGTTACCACATTAAATGCTTTCTTTTTTTGTTATTTGACAAAATCATGCAACATAACGAGCGTTGACAGGCGCGACACCTGCTTGAAAAAGAGAGCGGGAAAAGCAATCATGGTCGTGTAATGGAAGCTTGAGTATGTGTTGACATAGACGCAAACACAGAAAGCTAGACACACACACAGAAGTACACACACATACACACACACACACACACACACACACACACACACACACACACACACACACACACACACACACACACACACACACACACACACACACACACACACACACACACACACAGAAGCACACACTCACACACACTCACCGAGATTAAAGATGCGCGTGGCAGTTATAGCGAACCCTATACCGTTATGGCCTTGGGCTAAACTGTTGTTGACGACGGCAACCGTTGAAAGCAGCAGCAGCAGCCGGGGCTGATCGGAGACCGGGCACAGACAATAGTAGCAGCGTTCCGGAAAGCCAGACGCAGACGACAACGCTGACAGTGTTGCCTAATGCCCCTAATGCACGCCCATGCCCCAACTGCAGCTAGCCAGCTAGCAATGGTAATACTATGCCAGGATGTGTCTACGTATCCTTTGAAATCGTGCCCTGCGGGGTTGTTTATGGATTTCATGTTTGGCAGGAAGGCAGCAAGCCATAAAGATTGGCTTGTAATGTCGCCCAGTTGCAAAATGCAATATTCTTGCTGGCTTACAGCACTTTCCAGGGTTGCCAACGTCGCGGCGGCTGATTGAACATGTGAAAGGTGCACATCTCAAAAATTGAAGGACAACAGATTTGATATTTGTATCAATAACAAACAAAGAAAAACTGCAATTCAATTGCTGACACAATAAAAACAAAATAAATAAAGAAAATATTACAGTAGAAAGCATACAATAAATAAATAAAATTTAAATTGAATTTAAAGTGGGGTATAAATTTAAATAGTTAACAAAACAATAACTTAAAGTTCTATCTATCAATTTCGAGTAAAGCTGCGAGTTAAAGAGACTTTCATTAGCCCAACAATATTTTAATAATTTATAGCAAAGCCGATTAAGAGATTTATTCGTCTTAAAAATATATATATATATATATCTCCTAAATGCAACTGTCAGCTCTTAAGCTCTGCTGCGTTGGACACCTGAGTAAATTCCACTTTGATCTCTCGCTGGTAAATGAAATTGTCACTTGATATCCTTTTGGCTATTTTCCGTCTCGGTCTCAGGTTGCGCTCAGTTAGCATCTATTTTTAATGCGCTTAAGTGTATGCAGCGTAAATTTTTTTTTTTTCGCTCACAGCTTAATAACTATGGCAACTTATGCAAATAACTGACGGCACTTTGGGAACTTTGAACCTTTAGCGGCAACGTAAAATCTTAAAAGTTAACAACGCGCTCAACTCAACCGCAAAAGCAGCTAATGCTCTTACACAGTAACTAATTTTTGGTTTAGTAAACACTACGATTTCAAATATAAATAAAGTAATGTTTTTTTAAATGTTCGTAAAGGAAATAAATCAAATCATAATGAAGTCGAATTTGAGTTAAGACTCGCTTGTTTAATATAATTTTCAAATTGAATTGAAAATTGAAATGAAGCCAACATTTTTTACTGTATGTTTTTAGAGCTGAAAGAGGTATGAGGCAACTAGTTGCTGGCTGCTACGAGCACTCTCAGCTGTAACTGTTATTGCCCCTTGGCCGAACAGACTCCATTATGGGTATTATGTGTACACACTTAGTCCTTTTTTGCTGCTGTAGTGCGAGACTGGCTGCTAATTTGTGTTGGCCAAACTGTGAGAGCCTTAACTCGATGCCAAAGCGAAAGTTTGCACTTTAACCACAGCTTAGTTGCCAGCTCAGGTGACAAGGAATTGAATCAACAGCAACATGGCTTGAATAAATTTCTGCTGCAGGCGGAATGGGTCAAATGAAAATGAAATAATAATATTGTCAGTTCGTTGTTGACTTTCAGTACCATGACAATCAAAATCGTGCTAGCACACATCACTAAATTTAATTATCCCGGATTAGATAGAGATTTAAGAACAATTGGCAATGATTTTAATTGTGAAAAAATTCATGAATTTTATGTTTTCTTTATTTTTATATTAAATGGTACAAAAAACATAAATTGCAAAAACACAGAGATCTTTGAACATTAGTTTAAAACCGATCGGATGATGAACAAAACAGGTTTTCTTTCCTCTTATTTTCCACTTATTTATTTTAATTTATTACCATTTTTTTATTTCATGTTTTTTTATTATTATTTTGCAGCTTTTACTGTTTGGTTTGTGCCGTGGTTACCAATCCGTCGCGGTCAATCAGTCAGGTTTACATTTCAAAACCAAATATTTGTGTATCCGTAATACTTTGAGTTATTCTGCATTGTTCCGGTTCGCATTGAATTTGGTTGAATTGATGTCACAGTTGAGTTCACTTTGTGGAGTTGATTTTAATAGCTCAAATATTGACTTAATCTTTGTCCTGACAGCAGTTCAGAGGGATGGAGGACCTTTAGCTCTACCTAATTGCGAATCATTAAAAATTTATTGAAATAAATAGCACGCATTCACCCACTGCCAATCCGAAGAGCTTAAGCACCGCTTGAGGTCGTTTAAGTTCTTGGCCAAAATTGATGACGGAAATTACTTTTAATTCCTTTAGCGTTAACGGCAACTCATCAAGTTGAGTGTTTAAATTTCATTTATGCTCGCAATATTTGCATATTTACCCGCAACTTTAACTGCAATCAACTTGAGTGCTTTCTTCAGCCACTTTACGTGCTGCACTTGTGAATTCCTTGAGGTCGCGACTGGCCAAAACCTCCAAAGAAGACAGAAAAAACACTTGTGTGGCATCGTGAATTCAATTCAATTAAACGAAGTATTTCCGCCCAGAGCTATTATCATGTAAAAATGCCAAAAGTTACCACAACTTCTGGCCACAATTGTTATTTGATGCGCGTTTAGTTTAGTTTATGTTTTTCGCTTTCAGTTTTTAGTTTCTGTTTCGCTTCAAGCAACAATAAATTGTTCCCAGTCCGTGAGTGTATAAATAAACATGAGCATACCTCCATGCTTACATACATATACAAATGTATCTGTGTTGTTGTTATTAATTGTAGCCCGCAGCTCGTGTTGCATGCAACTGCACTAATTGCAGCAAATATTTATGCGTTTTTGATAGTGCATCGAAATGTATTTCATAAAATACACGTGCAGCGAGTTTTGATTAATGATATTCGATGCCTCAAATCGATTTATTTCTACCCATTAAAATTTACTAGAAAAAGGGTATACTCAAATTGTGGAAATGTATGTAATATCTGCAAGCAATTTAAAATAAGTATATTGTAAATCAATCATTACGAATTTCTAATATTTATTTCATAAAGAATATAAAAAAAAGGAATTTATAAAAATCGGTTCTCCTATTTTATTCTATTCAAATGGATTAATTTGAAATAAATACCTCAAATACAAAATTTTTAAAAATGCATCTTTCGCTATATGAGCAAATATTTTGAAAATAAAAATTCGAACAAATTTGAAAAATTGTAATTATTAAAAATGAACAAATATAAAGTGCAGTTGTGATAATAAAAAAGACAATTTAACGACATACATAACTCACATTCATATTGCCCAATTCCCAAGTCTGACATGGATGTGAGCACACGTTTAAACTTGTTCTTACTGGTTATTTTGCACAAAATGTTTGGCTAATTACAGCCTGCGCTTCCTCCCATAATTTGGAGCAGGCTCACAATTAATATATAATTATATTTTAATGCATTATCTGCTAGTAAAAGGTCGAGCTCAGCTTAATTAATTAGTTATTCAGTGAGTGTGTGTGTTTGTCTGTGTGTGTGCGTGTATGTGTATATATAGCCGACATGATTGACTAACCAGCGGACTTAATGACGAACAGACTTAGTGATTATGCTAAACAATGAAAATGAAATGGGAAAATCGGTGTCAGCGCGTACGTGCTGCGTGCCATGGTTGCCACAGTTTGTGAAGTTTGTTAAGTTTGTTTTTCGAGTTGCCTTATTTGTTGTTCAACACAAAAATGTCGTTCAAATATGCTATACCCTACCACAGACCTAATCAGATCGATTTTTGCTAATGTGCACAGAGGTCTTGTTATATAAATAATCACTCTTATTTACAGTATATTAGTTAATAAACTAAATTTATGTACTTGAACTGGAACTGCCAATAAAAAGTATCAACAATTAGGCTTACTTCGAATAAAAAACATTTAGTTTAATAATAATAATAATGAGTGACTTTTAGTCGGGTGTACTCAATCAACGCAATCTTATTTATTATAGTTGTTTGCTGTTGAATTCATTAAATATGCATTAGGCGCTGGGTATTGTCTAGAATTTGCTGCCTGTTTAATTGTATGCATACATCTATCCGACCGATTTCAAGTGTTTGTGTGTGTGTGTGTGTGTGTTTTGATGTCTAGGCTGTTTTGTGGCCATATAAATTAGTCAAGCAGTTATTCTGCAAACAGGTTCAACAGCCCTGCGGCTTGTGTAGATTCCTGGGCACTGAGCTTTATGCTCACTGAATCATAAGTTTCTGATTGCCTGGCCTAATGGCTGCCCGAATTGCATCCTTTTAGGCCGCACTGCCGTTTAGCCAATTATTGCGGGCTGTTCATTCCTTCTGGACGCTAATATTTTTTTCTACTCCTTTGGCTTTAATATGCCGCAAGTGGCTTTTATAGCGATATTTTTCCATTACCATGGCTCATTATGCTTTATGGGAATGTTATGAAATAATTGATAATATAACATAATACATAATATAACATATAGCATATATATATTCTTGAACTGAATCATTGTTTGGTAGATATCTTTTGACATAGATATAAAAATATGAATGAGTATAATATTATTGAAATAGGGTTTAAAGGTTTAATATAAAACAAATCTTAATTTTAAATTCAAAATTTTATTGAATAAAGAATTTTTTAGGGACTACATTTCAAGATATAAATGCGGTTGAAACAAGAATTTTTTGGTGCTAAAGTCATTTTTATACCCTGAACCCATTGAAAATGGGTGAAACAGGGTATTATGGTTTTGTTGAAATGTATGTAACAGGCAGAAGGAGGCATCTCCGACCCC
>SCDY01002931.1:0-15770 GCA_004143825.1 Drosophila micromelanica | reverse complement strand
CTTTATCGATTTGCGATTTTAGTTGTTATCGGTTTGCCACGCCCCCAGTGGGCGCATCCCAAAATCCTTAACACCTTATCTGACGCGGGTACACACGAGGACATATCCAAAATTTCAAGTCTCTAGCTTCAATAGCGGGGAAAATAATTGCGTTCATACGGACAGACGGACAGTAAGACGCACATTGCACAAAACCAATATACTCTTTCACTTCGTGAACGAGTATAAAAAAGTTGATTTTAGATTATTTTCTTCAACTCCGCAAATATAATCATTATATATGTTCGAAAATGAGAAGTAGACATCTTTCATGGATTAATCGATAAAAATCGACTTGAAAAAATATGTAAAGATTTTTTTATCTTATACAAAATGTTTCAAATTGCTATTTGAACATGCTATACGACTAAAAAAATAGATTACAAAAAGTTTTCTTACCTTATTTAGTGTATGCAATAAAAAGTAAAGAAACTGAATTTTAATATAATTAAGTGTTTCCATAAAATTACGTATATATTTATTTTGTATATTTTGGAGTATTCGGGTTCAATCTGCTTTGCATTCTTAAGTAAAATTTTTATTTAAAATCACACATCAAATGAATTGCCTCTTGCTCTTAAGGATTACGTAGTAGTACAAAGTTCTAACAAAATTAAACCTATTACATACTTAGTATATGTAAGTGTATCAATGTGTGTACTAATCATCTAGTACTTTATTATGTGCAACAACTTACAAATTAATATCACTATAAATGCACAAAGATTATATAGTTTTTTTTTTATATATATCTTTATAGACAGACATTGTGAGCTGGGGTCGTGTGAGATTGAAGTGGGGGACGGTTGCACGAAGTGAAAATGCGTGAAAATAAGTGTATTTAAAATTCGGTGTGAAAACTGTTAGCCGTATCGATCATCTTTGATTGCAAAAATATCTCAGCATTATCAGTCATCTAAAAAAGATAAAATTTTCAAAGGCATATGAGGTTAAAAAAACAACACCCCTTGGCTAATCCATTTGCCAGCTTACCTCCTTAAGTGTAAGCAGTTCGTCCTTGTTCTCATCACACAAACTGAACAACGTCGCTGCCTCCTGCAGGGCATATCGCGGCGTCTTTGGATTCACATAGTTCAGAAGCTCGCCACGATCGGCCTTGCCGTCGTGATTCTTATCGATAATACGCTTAAATTCCTCGCGACGCTCCACCAGAGTTTTCGAAATTAGCGACTTGCGCAGCAGGTCCTCATCATCATCCACATTCAGGTCGGAGAATTCCTCCAGGGTTAGCTGATCGTCGCCATCCTGATCGAACTGGCGCAACAGATCATCCACCAGCTCCAGCAAGTTGGACACGCTCGATTCCGGATGCCTAAAGCTCAAATACTCATCGATCGTTAATGTGAAAAGATCCGTTCGCGCCGCCTCGGACCAGCGTGCCTTATCCCGCATCATGTCCTCGCGCGCCTTGCGGTTCAGCGTGGTGTGCCTGATCTCGTCATGCTCATCGATGTCGGCCTCTGTCATGCCATGCTCCCGCAGAAAGAACCGATGATACTCATCCCAAGTGATCAGCCCATCGGCTGGTGCAATGTCCACGCGTCGAAACTCCCTCGCATTGTTCATAATGGCAATGTCTATATGTTCGACAATCCGTTTATTTATATACTGTCCCAGCTCTTGAATGGACAGACGACCGTCGTGATTACGATCGGCTCTGCAAGTAGAGAAAAAAATAAATAAATGAAGCCAAATTATTCATAATATTTAATAAATACAAAAAGAAATACAGCGATATAAAAACAAAACCAATCTGTTCTTAATTTCGAAATAAGTTTAAATAGAGCATATTTATGGATTTAATGAGAGACTTGGATCGTGTTTATTGAATTAGTTTTGAGTTATGAGTTATGGGTTTCCAGGAAAATATCTGCATATGTTCGTTTTGGATTAACATCAAAAACTTTATCGGCGGACGACAGTCGCCAAACTATTAAAAAAAACTTGAGCTGGACACATCTACTTTTTTATTAAGACGTTACGTTATAATAAAAAAAGACCAAGAACTATTAAATTTTAGTGCAAATAAAGTGTACATTCGTGTTCCTTCATCAGTGTAGTCGCGTCTATTTCTTGTATCCTGCCAGTTGCTGTGTGCGCGTCATTTCTATATCCTCAAACTTTATACTATAAAAAATGCGTAAAGGGGTTTTGTATAAATCTAGTAACAGGCAGATGGGGCAACTTCGACCTCATAAAGTAAACATGAAATACATATATTCTTGATCAGGATCAACAGCCGACACGATCTAGTCTCCGTCTCTCCTTGTTTCGATTTCACAAACTACAAAAGCTATAAAGCTAAGCTCTGAATTTTTCAGTTTGTTTTTCGGTTTCGCCTTGCTGTTTATCGGTTTTTTAGAAACTATAAGAACTAGAGCATACGCACATTTTCAATATTTCGGAATATATTCGTTAAAGAACGACTCTTTTATATATAGTTTTATTTGAAACAGTAGTTTTCAAATTTATGAAAACCTAATACTTAAACGATGTTAACAGTACTAAGTGAATTGTTATTATATTATAAAAATATTATACAAAATATATTGGTATAATAAATGAAATTTTCGCAAATTCTATTGTCTGTATAAAATCCCAACCCACGCAGAATACAATACAGAATACAATGGAACTGATTTATGAAGGGTCTTGTCACCTACACATTAAACTCCAATTAAGCTGACCGAAAAATGTTGTGATAATTGCGTGGATGATATTAATAGCTATCATTTGTGGCTTTTGCATTTAAATTTCATTTTAATAATGTGGTCCAACTGGCCTCCCGAGAACGCGGTCCTGCAATTGGTGAGTGCCATTTTGGGGCAATTAAATTGTTGCAGCAAGTGCCCTGACAACAGACGACATGCGGACGGACGGATGTTGTTATAAATTATAATTGTGCGGCCCTTTTGGTCTTCTGGCGCTGACAATTTTGGTCACCCACACCGAGGCGCTGTTGTTATCAACGCACACGGCTCGTTAATGTCCTGCCCGAGCATTCCAATTAGGCCACAGCTGGGCCATCACCCGTGCCACATGCCACATGCCTCATGGCCTGTACATTGATTTAGCACTGCGCAAAAAAACGGAACAGAACTTCCGCTGCGTCTGGGCCACCAAAGAATGCCACAAACTAGCGCGCCAGTTGCATGCAACACGCAGCAAAATCTTCGCATGCACTCGCAAGTTTAACAGAATGGAAAACTTATGCGACTAAATAACTGGCAGGCGGGGAAAGGTCTGATAACTTTGAGAACAACGGGTGGTAACAATATCCATGACTTTTGATACTTGCAAAATGTTGATTTATCTTATAGTGAACGAAATGGTTTATTGGGCTCACGTTTCAGCATAAACATCCTATTTCTTCTTTTGTACGTTTCGAGAGAGAGGCTTAGCGCGCTTCCTTTAACTTCTTGACGCGCAGCTGGAATTTTTCCTAATCTCACTCGTTTCCTTTCTCTCCAATGATAGCTGGTGTTTCAACTCCTTCTCGCAAGACGTCCTAAAGCATTATTTGAACTCTTTTAAGCTCACTTTGCTGCTTAATCTTATCCACCTCTCGCTTTCGTTTATTTTTTTATTTTTATATTTTGTTTTGTCTCTGATCCGTTTCCTTTTTCTTTTGTATGATTATTGACTATGCTTACAATTAACCCAATCGATTTTAAGTAACTATTTGAATCTAAGTTTTACTGCATGTTCTTCAAACAGAGATTTAGACTAGGTTTTATAGCGCATTTAATACAATTTTAAAGAATTTTCTGTTACCACAACTTTGACACATTCCTATTCTAAGCGAACACGAGCCAAGGATCCCGTTTCACAAAATCTTTGCTGTCGCATAAAAAAGTATACGACACCAGCAATTGGCAAAGGAAAAACCGCAGGCTTATGCAAAATGCATTTTCGCCAAGTAACTAATCCCACGTCCTGGTGCTAGTCAGAAGGACATTCGTGGTCTACGTTTACTTATAAAAACCAAAAGGCACTTTGTTAACTGTTGTGAAAGTGACTTTGAGATACCCTGCACATATCACGTTAGCTTCCATTCTTTCTTGTTATGGAAGAAAAAAATAATGATCAATATAATAGCTTTTGACCAAAAATATTTATAATTTAGATTATATCAAAGTTCTCAAACTGTCTGGCATACAGGCCTAGTTAGCTATTTCGTGGGTGCAGGGTATGCAAACAGAACGGCAAAAATGTGAAAAACGCAGTCGAAATGAAAAAGTTTGCATCCAAAGTATGCGTAGAAGATGCGAAAGAGCGCACAGCAAAAAAGTTTCTTTTTCTATATTATTTGGTTTGTTTGTATTTGTTTTTTTTTTATTTCTCGAGGATTTGTGCGTTTTGGACCCCCTGGGTCACCGAAACTCAAACACCGAACTTGGCAGAGACCGCAACGCTCATACATTACAATGTGGAAGAGGGACTTGTGGATGGCAGGAACAGGACGAACAACAAAAGTTTTGCGGAAGGAAACTAACTTGAAATCGCTTTAGTTGCCGGTTTATTTATTTAAGTTCTAATGCCCCAACTATATGCTAATGAAACCACTGTGCGGTGCAGCCACCGCATCCGCATTTACATCCGCATCCGCATCCGCAACCCCAAGCGAATACAACACAAACAGAAGCACAACTACAGCCGAAAGAATCCCTCGGATACGCATTGGCACTCCCATTGCAGCCATTTGGTGATTACTTTGATGGTTAGTTAGAGTCAAGTGTGGGCGCAACCCCGCCCTAATAACTGACACCTGTTTGGGCAATCACATTCTTACCAACACCTGGTAAGGCAAATGCCTTCGCCAAAGAGGTTCATATTATTCAGGCATTAAAGCACCTCGGCACCATTATACGAAGATTTTCCTGGAAAATAGTCGTTACACGCTGGGAAACGTAAATTTAAGTTGCCTAAAGGGATTTTATGCTGCACGAAGTGTAAAGTACTTAAGTATATGAAATTTACAGGACTGTTGTGAAGAGTTCACTCAAGCTACGTATTCATAACATGTGCTTTCTAAGCCAATTAAAATAGTATACAGTATATTCAAAGCATATTCGAAAATCAAATTCAATAACAATTTTAAAATTATTTTAATATATATATTTGTATTTGAAATTAATTTTTCGTCATAATAGAAAAGTACATTAGACTATGCTATAGTTAATTCCGACTATGATAATAATTGGATAAATTTTTAATAAAATCATTTAAGCTCAATCGACATTTAATTTTTAATAAACTCGCATGAACGCAAAAAGAAAAAAATATATCGATTTTCACAAAATTTATCAATTACGTATTAGTGGGCATCATTTATTACAGCTCTCTCAGGCTATATCAATAAATATTGGCCAAATTAAGACCTTCGCTGGAAAGTGTTATTAAACGAAGACCATGATTTAAGTGCAGCTACTTCTTATTTATTTACCTAAATACACTTAATTGCTCCCATGTGAGCTTAAGTAATGGCCATAAGAAGTACTTTTAATTACTTTGCTCACTATACAAATGGTTTGTTGCTGCGGCAATTAGGCAATTAGATGACAAGTGTGAGATATACATGTATATATGTATGTATTTAAAGTAAAAAGTTAAAATCATCGCACTTATATTTTATTTAGTTCAATTGACCGAATAAATGCTAGAAATTTTAAACTTGAAGCGATGCAAGTAATTTGCGAATTTCTTAGTTTGAGACAGCAATGAAAATCGAGAGAAATCGAGAGAGAGAAAAAAAAATGAAAAAATAGAAAAATAAAAGTTTATCAGCAGCTGCGAAATCTGAATTGCAGTGCAATCGCACATTTATTTTCTCGCTTTTACGAAAAACTTTTCCCTTTGGCCGGAACTAAAAGGCGCTGCCCCAAAATATTTTGATATAAGCTCATTTATATTCAATAAATATTAAAATCGAATTTTCGTATTACTGTACTCGAGTCTATGAATCAGATTGCAGCTGCTACTCAATAAGGCCATCATATGGCATTTAAATTGAATGCCCTCGGTGACAATTCTCAGAGAATATGCATAAGCACAGCATTAACCTAATCAAAATTAATGATAGTTCAATCCGATTACATGCTGAATATAACATGAATATTGACGAGGCCTAGTTGTTATTTGTGCGTGCGTGTGTGTGTATGTATGTGTGTGTGTGTGGGTGCGTTTATCCGTTTCGCCTGTTGCCTGTATTAATATTTGATTGAGGATTAAATTTAAAATACACATTGTACACATGGGAGGCCTCTGGCACGCCCATAAAGCTTGACAGCTGCTTGTTGTTTGTTGTTGGTATTAAAAAATTAAAAATAACCACATTGCATATTTAGTGAATTTTCAGCGTATTTTCTTAAAGTACCGTTTCAGCAATTAAGTTTAATTGTTATCAATAAAATCAATTGAAATTTAAATCTTGTTAAACAAAGAATATTTAGCATGGACAATTTTTAATTGAAATTGGGTATAATAGTTTTGTGGAAATATATATAACATATATATATAAATGATCTTGGACTCATTCGGTTCGTATAAACCATACGCAGATCAAGATCGATAACTCTTCCCGTTTTCTTATTATCGATTCTTATCACTTTTTGGACTCGGTTTTTTAGGCATAACTAGGATATATACATATTCGAAAATTTTTTACATGAATTTGGACAACAATTTTATTTTTAGACGGAAATGTAGAATTCATCTAGACACCGAACCATGAACAAAAAGACCATCCTTATAAAAATCGGTTGAGTTTTGGCAAAGTTACGGCTGGGGAAAGTTAAGACCTACCCTTATATGGGTACACTAGGGTATATGTTCGAAAATTTTTTACATGAATTTGGACCAAAAATTTTATTTTTAGACTGAAATGTAGAATTCAACTAGACACCAAACCATGAACAGAAATAGCATCCTCATCGAAATCGGTTGAGTTTTGGCGAAGTTACGACTAAGCTAAGGCCATTGTGGTCCAGCAGTTAGTAGCTGTGCAGCTTAAGTTGGGTGGCCCGGGTTCGAGTCCCGCGGGGGAAAGGGTACAAATATATATTTTCTTTTTTTAATAATCAATAATTATTTTTAATAATTATCATTTTTATGACAAAAGCAGAACTTTTTTAGCCTTTCCTTGAAGATTATTCTAAAGATGGTTAAGATATTTTATATCATAGGAAAAAATTAAATGGGAGTGTGGTGCCGTCGATAAGAGTTTCGCAACTGAAGTTGTGGGTCCCAGGTTCAATGCCTGGCGTGGCAGATTTCTTTTTTCGTTGGTGATTGCCAATTAAATTTTTTTTTACTTTTAACCATCTCAATACTCATTAAAAGCCGAGAGTTTGTGTGTAAATGCTGGGTTCAGGGTATCTCCTAGTCGGGACCTCCCGACTAGAGCAATCTTACTTGTGCTTATGTGTGCTGATCTTAAACTTAAGATTATGTTGGTGTATTTTTTTTTAATTTCTTAAACAAAGGTTGGTTCAAACATCTCCCATGGCTACAAATATCCTTTATAAAAATAAATTTAATGTTAAATTTAATGTTTCCCCCAAGGTCCAGAGTTTTTGTTTTTCCCCCCCCCCCCCCCCCCCCCCCCCTTTAAATAGCCGTAATAATGAACTCAAGGGTCGAATGTAAACAAGACCAATATTGAAAAGTCTAAAAGAAGAATTTTATTAGCTCGATGGTCGTGCTTTCCTCCTTTTGTCGCTTTACTCTTTACACAAAATGTTTTTTTGGTGCTTATATTTTGTTTGTCCAACAAAGTTTAAATTGATTTTAAATCTGGCCATTGGTTGTAAATTAAGCTTCAACTTTGTACGAGAAATAAAATATTTAATATCTCATCAAAGGACCCATTAAACTCCATAAACCTGAACGTTAAACTACTTTTAAACTGTTAATAAACAACTTCAAAGAGGATTTCGATGGTGTTTCAATGCGTAATTGAATAACATTTTAAAACTGCACTCAAATTGTAAATACTTAAAGTTTGAAAAGGTATTAAATTTTGGTCCAATAAAATTATTGACAGTCTTTCATTTTTATTTTATTTTATACTTATGATAAAAAGTCAAGCAAGGAAGCGAAACCCTTCAGCATAATAAATTACAAATTAGTAAGCTTTTTCGTTTTGAGCACACTCACATATCTAGTTTAGCCCCAACAAACCTAAAACGTCTTTAATCATACGCCATGTAGGCCAAAATCGCTTATTATTAACTGCGTCCATAATTCTTGTGGTTCATGTAGCAATAAATTAGCTGCTTACTGAAATGATTTATCTCAAAAACCAAGGATACTTGAATAGCTACAAGCGATGAATTCAACCGCTTTCGTGGGCAAACTTTAAGGACAAAATCGATTAAAAGGATACGAGCTGCTTGCCGTTCAAAATGTACGCTTTCAAACTGATAACTGTTTCAATTTGGTAATGTTATCACGTTCGGCACAGATTCTGCTCTAATCAATAATTATGATTGTCATTCGTTGGCCCGCCTGGCCATAGCACGGCCTGTAATCCGATTATCCAGCGTCCAATCAAAATCATTCAAAATAACAAATCGCATTTGGTATCCCCCAAGCACCTTGGCACGATGTCCTCCACAAAACATCTATCAACTGCTGATGCTGGCTGGCCCTAAACCATGGCTCATGCGCTTGTTGCCATCAATTTCACAATTTGTCGTACACACAATTATGGCACGCACTGTGTTGGCGCCCATTTGCGGCATGGCCACAATGTCTGTCTACCCAGTCTCTGTTCTAACTGCTTTGTCTCCACCTACCCAAATTCCGCGCAGCGTGAACAATAGCCGCTGGCGATGGCAACAACGCTGTCCGTGAACAATGAAGGAGCCGCCAAACTAGCACCAAATTATCAACCGAACACCCAGCGGAACCCAGCCGAACCATGCCCACTTGGGACGCAAGGCGTAACTTACCGCTTGAAAGCTTTTGCGAGTATTTGCTTCTCGTTCACATTGCTGGCCGTTAATATAACTGTTTCGGGCTGGGGCTGGGACGATTTGTTGGTTACGATGCCACCTCCTCCTCCACCACCACCATCACCCACTCCATTAGCAGCTATCGGCTGCACTTTGCGTCGCTGCTGCTGCTGCTGCTCCTTCGCCTGGGCATTACCCAAAACTAAATTGTTCGTCGTTAGCTGCGACTGCGACTTCAGCTTTTGCTTTTCCTCTTGTTGTTGTTGTTGATGTTGTTGGTGCTCCAGTTCCTCAGGCTGCTGGTCGCGACTATTACGGCCCTCATTGGGCATTGACTTGGCCTGAGACTGGGCCTGGCCCTGATTCTGCTCCACAGAGCTCTGCTGCTCCCGCTGCTGCTGCTGCTGCTGCTGTTGCTGCTGCTGCTGCTGCAGCTTGTGGCTGGTGCTGTGCAATATGAGGCCAATGAAAAACATATAAAACAAAATGGCGCACAATGTCGAGCAGCGCAGCCAGCGGAAGCTTTTGCTCAGCTTGTTAACGAAAGTCATTTTGTGGCCGCCACCGGACGTTGGATTCGGTATTGGGCTGGCAATGGTGCTGCCAATGCCACCCGCGTGTCCCTCAACCGCGCCCACCTCGAGCCCAACCTGGAACGCAGCCTCAACTCACGTTGCGTGTAATTTGCAGAAATTTTGTTGCCAGCCGCTTCCGTTGCTTATCCAGCTGACAGGGGGGGAAGGGGAGCTAGAAGATGGTCCTCTGTTTTTGCTTCTGCTTCTTGTCTGTTTCTTGTCGCCACGTTCGCTGATTCAGAGGCGATTGTTGTAATTGTTGTTGAAATTGTACATTAATTGACTTTTATGTTGCACTGGCAGCGACGCGGCTGCAGTCGGCGTTGCCAACGTTGCTTTCCTTAACTTGGCCACGCCCATACGCCCAAGGTTCACTTGTTACGAACTGTTTCCGCCTCCTGCTGCAGCTGCTTGTTAACCTCTAATACCAATTTTATGTTCCTTGCTCCTTGCTGCACGCTCCATTTCCATCCATTTCCGTTTAACGCAATTTTACATGATTGTTACAGGCGTTTCCATAATGTATTTTACGGAACATTCCAACTGCAGTAAAAAGAATGAAGGAACTACAGTTAAGACAATTTCATCAAGACGTTAAGGCAATGAAAATGGATATAGATAAATACAGCAGCTATTTAAAGACTTCTACTAAAAAGGAGCAAAATATAAACAAATATAAATAAAGCTTGTGCATTTCTCAACAATCTGCTTCTGGCTATGAATAACTTAGCTTTAATGCGCTTTTAAAGCTTTTAAGCAAACCTGACATCAGATCCGCTTTTAAGTTTTTCATTTTGTTGTATGAAATCTGTCATTAAAGCTTGAAATAACCTACCAAGCGTTCAATTCGTCAAGGTCATTAATTTATTAAGCAACTTCAAACTTATATTATCCCTTAGAGCTTTCAATTAATTTTGTTGTATTAACCTACTAATTGGCCCCCACCGTTTAGCTCATTGCGTGCCCCTGGGCTCATCCATTAGGAGACCAAGAGGCGAATTATAAAAGCGCATAAATTCACTGTAGATTTGTTGTGCAAACTGAATAAGCCATGGGACAGTCATTAAACAGGGCCATAATAATGACTGACATTACGATGAGCACTAAAAATCAGTCGTTAAACAGATAAGATACCCTTCGTTGTTGCTGTTTCTAATTCTTAGGGGTAAACCATAAAGTGGACAACTTTTCCGGGGCTGCATTCATAATGAGATTTTCTTAAAAGCTGTTTGTACCTACATTAAAGTCAAAGTATATATAAACACTTGTGTTTATACCCTGAACATGGGTAAAAAGGACATGGTTTTAAGCGGCCGAAAAAGCATCTCATTTTCAAAAAATTAAAAAAAAATTGTTTCCAAAAATTTATTGATTTTAAATTTGAAATTTATCATGTTAAATGTTGATTTTGACACTATGACCAGTAAAATCGTAATTGAACTGTGAGTTAACGTCTGAATAATCGCGCTTCCTCCTATTCACTTTACTAAACGTATATCTCAAATGTCCGATTATTAATTAATTATTAATATTAATTAAATTATCTCTGAGCTTAAGAATACATAGTCCCATTTATCATGTTGTTGGTGTTAATTGTTGAAGTATTATTCTAAAGTATAAAATATCAATTTCGTTTTGAATTACTCGACCAATATAACTCTTTATTAAATTTGTATTCGTCATCCCTCACCTACTTAAAACCTGTTTACTTTTGTCAAACTTTTTTTCCAGAGTGTAAAAATTTTTTGGCTTGTTTGCATTTGCTCTGATTTACTTATTTAATATTTATTGGCAAGCAATACCCTATAAATGCAGTAACTTCCGAGCAGTCGATTTCATAAGCGCTACCAAAAATGCAATCAACGCACACGTTTAGACTCAATTTCGAGTTGACTTAACTCAATTTATGCATTTGAATGTGTGTGTGTGTGTGTTTGGCGTTTTATGATGACATCGCCTGCCATTTGCAGTTATTGCTTTGTCTTTGTAACTGTTGTTGTACTCGGTGTCGACGTCATTGTTGTTGTTATTGTTGTTGCCGTGCTCTTTTAACGCTTTTGTTGCGCGCGGTTTACTTTTGTTTTCATTTTGTTGGGCTTCGTTGATTGTTGTTCCCTTTGTTGTTGTTTTTTATTGGCTCGCAAAACCAGTTGAACATCTTTTCACTCATATTTACACAGACACACACACATACACACACACACACACACACACACACTTACTCACAGCAGCACAGAGTCGCAGCTGTTTGCCATTTGCTGCTGTTGCTGTTATTGCGTAAATTTTTTTTTGCTGCCTTTTATTAACTGTTTCTTTCCTTTTGTCTTTGTTTTATGTCTTTGTGAACTCTCGTTGCTTATTAGTAGAAAAGCAGCAGTTGGCTGCGAACAGCACAAAAGCAGAAAGTTGGCAATACATTTTTAATAAAAAATTTTTTCTCAGCTGCTAACGCAAAACGTACAAGAAAACAAAACCAACAAAAAAAAAATAGAGGAAAAAATTTGCTTAATGAATTTACTTCATATCGTAAAATCTAATCCAATTAGCAAGTTTATAAGCTTTGGTCCTGCAGGCGTGGTTGAAGGAACAGCCTTCCCGCCCACATTTTTGTCTGCTCGAGTTGCTGCTCATTAAAAGTGTCCCTCGCACAATGTTGCAGTGATTCATGTCACGGCACCCCCCACCCGCTGTCCACGCCCACTTTGTCGTCCAGATAGTGTCAATTTCAATAAAAATTGATGATAAAGCAAAGTGCATGAAGCAAAAAATGCGTTAAGCTTTATTGCGGAGCCATGGGGCATGGCCAATGGGCGGGTGGGTGAAACGAAGGGTGTAAATGGGGGGTGGTAAGGCGCAAATGAAATGCTTGCAGAGCCTGCAGCAGCATCGATAAGCACGCAAGTTTAAAGATTTGATTTGCAAAGCTCTCTTCTCTTTTCTCGTTTATGTATCTTGATGTGGCTGGACATGAATGGATAAAGTTACCACGAGTTGTTATATACCCAATCGATGGCGTCGATGATGGAACGAATGTTTGCTTTACTGTTGATAAATCTATTGATGCAGCAGCCACTGAGCAAACAACTCAAAAATAACCATTGAGATAACTGATTGTTACGATGATGATTGTTTTGGCAGTGGCTGTAAAAGATTCGGTTCAAAGTTGGCAAGCGAATGAAAATGAATCGCTTTTTATTAGCGAAATGGTTTATATGAAGTATATATATTATTAGCTCAGTTAAATCTCCTAGGATTGAAAAAAACATCTCACCATCAAAATGAAGAAAAAAATTTTTTTAAATTTATTCATTTATTATTTTTTTGTGGTAAATAAAACTGCTACCGCCACAATTATGATTTTAATAAAATTTTTACCTGTAAACTAAATAAATTATAAATTATTAAATAATCATAGATTTACTCTTTTAAAAGAAATTTTAACCTTTATAAAATCAACTTTTAGCTAAATTATTTCCAATGTCCAAAAGCCGGCGGCTGTCAGCCAAAAAAAATGCATCAAAATTTAATTAAAATTGCCAAGTAAAATATGAAAATTCATTAAAATTTTGCATTCTCCAACAATTTGGCAACTCTGACATTCCGGCCAGAAATTCACAAGAGTTTGATTATGATAGGCTTATGATGAGGATGCGCATGCTGCTGATGATGATAATGTTGATGGTGATGATGGTTAGCATACATTGCTCAGAATTTTAATTTAACTTTTTAATTGACTTGAAGTGGCTCAGCCAGAACTTTTATAAAGTGCCCCAAATAGTATCCAAAAAATAATTTCAATTAGTCGCCTTTCCAACCAATCATATAAAGTCACTTTCGATAAAAGCACTTTTCGTTCAATTAAATATGTTTGTATGTATATTATATTTATGTATGTGCTATAACTATCTAATCTGAGTGAAGAGCTCTTATTTTGCTTTGCAAAGCACAAAATGTGAAACGTAATTGAATTTTAGTTTGATGTGAATATCTTTCAGCTTTTTGGGTTTCGGACTCGTTGTAATCCTTTTGCAAATTTATAATCAACTTTTGAGCAGACAGTGGGCCACAAGCCATGTGTGCAAAGCTGAACTCAATCAGTGAGTTTGGATGGGCAGCGCAAACAGCCAACCCGACTGGCAATGGAAGCCAGCAAGGAGGTGGCAAAACCCCAAACAGAGCAAAAATAAAAATGCAGGCAAATAAGTTGATTTGTTTGTATAGAATGAAAATTCCGAAAAGCGCAATGCAAATGCAAACGCAAAGAGTGTGCTAAAAAGAGAGAGGGGAGGGGGGAAAAGGGGGAGAGTGGTAAATATAACTGACAGGAAGATGCAAGCAAGTTGCAGGTGACCCTGACTGCTAGCTGCCAACGAGAATCAACAGCATAGTTAAAAAACAAAGCTTGTTTGTCCAACGGCGCTCACATGTCGTATACGCAACGCAGCCCAATGCAGCTGAAGCGCAAGCGAAATTACCATGGCAGCAGCAGGTGGGTGAATCGCAACCCGGGGGCACAAAATGACATAGCACACTTCATATTAACCCACCTACAGACACATACTCGTAGTGGGGTGGGGTGGGGGGAAAGCCACATGAAACGGTCCTTAAAATAGAAGCGTGGCAAATGCACAACAAAACTTTGCATGCACTTCAAATGCAAAGCGTCATCAACACAAACAGACGCACACTCGTACCCACACACACACACACACACACACACACACAGCACACATAGCAGCGGTTTCGGCATTTTATATAGCATGGGTTGACTTTAAAATACCCTAAATAAGTTTACAGATATTTGTGACTTACGCCAAAATTTTTAAGCTCATATTCACAGTTTAAGCATCTAATAGCATTATATAAAAAAGGGTCTATATAGAAAAGTACTATATATCCTTCAATTCAATTATTATTAACATAACAAAAAAAAAAATAAACAAAATACAGAAAATAAATACCAAGAAAGAAAATTGCGCATCAATAAAAAGAAATTAGGAAAAGAAAATGTAGCAAATATGAAGCCTGTCAAACATTGCTTTGTAAGTAATAGATTTTAGCATCTTTTATGAAAGCATTAGCTGTTGTACTGAATTAATTTGATTTTCCGTCAAATATCTTCCAGTTTATTTGGATGTTTCATTTGGATTGTTGCTTCTGCAATATGTTTTCTTAATTAATTAGTTTACTGTTGCCTTAATTCTTGGCTGCCACAACTAAAATCCAGCTATCATTCATTTCAACTTCCACATTTGTTCATAATTAAGTGTTGCCTAGTTAACCTTAGGCTGTTGTAACTATGTATCGTATAAGAGAACTTTTCACACTTTAACTCCCTTCTACTCTTAAAATACAGGGTATCGCCAGACACCCTCGCTGTTGAGATGCCATGTAAATGCAACTGAGTGCAAGAAATGCTGTAGGTTAGACATTTTCACTTGTCACCCCCTTTATTGTTGCTGCTGTCGCTGCTGCTGTCGTTGCAAATCGTGGCAGCAACATCAGGTTGCCTGCGCCCTGTCTACTTATTTACCAAACGCCTTCCCGCCGCCACCTGCCCCGTTGTGCTGTTCTGCCATTTTTTATATCATTTACACGTTGAATGTCGTGTACGTTGCAGTCGACACATTTCAATGTGCAGCTGCATACGCAGCCAGGTGCAGTTGCGGATGCAGGTGCAGTTGCAGGTGCAGGAGCAGGGTCAGGAGCAGGGACAGGACTTAGCCCAGGGCAAAGGGTAGTTTATGTGAAGCAACGTTTAGCGTCAACTTTGTGTGCTGTAAAATGTAACCAACATGCAAATTGAAATGTTGAGCATTTTTTATTTAACATTGATTGTCATTCGACAATTTCCTGCACATCAAGAAAAATACCAAGTTTAGATTGTTGCAACAATTATACCGAGATTTGTTGAATAACGAATGATTATTATTTCAAATTACCTAAACCAATTGCTAATTAAAATAATTTTCTTTTAAGATTTAGCAAGTTTAATAAATTTTACATTTCCCATCATTTTATTTATATATATATCAAGACGTTAATCAAAAATTAAATATAAAGTAAAAACAAGTAAGAACGTTGCAGTCGGGCGTTACCGACTGGGTTATACTCGTTCACATTCTTAATTATTATTATTATTTTAAAAAATTTCGATATTTGAGAATGGGGGTGGAGG
>SCDY01002929.1:0-11972 GCA_004143825.1 Drosophila micromelanica | reverse complement strand
TGTATGCATGTGTAAACGAGCTGAAATGTTTATGGAACCAGATCGCAGGGTTCAGGGTATCTCCTAGTCGGGCGGCCCCGACTAGAGCCTTCTCACTTGGCGGCTAAAACCTTCGGATGTTTTATGGAAGACTGCGTACATTGCGTACATTTCTGGGTTGGGTTTGGTTAAATATTTTTAATTTTGTCTGAGTTAGGCTGCTACCATACATAATAATATATAATATAATATATAATATTTAATAATATTATATATATGTTAAATATTATAAAGGATTACCAATTGTGAAAGAATTACTTTATAAATAAACATTGTTTATTACTACATTAAATAAGGCATTCCATCCTCTATTATAGTTTTACATTTTACTTGTTTACTAAGTTTGACTACATTGTTTGGGAGCCAAGTGCAATCAAATTAATACATAAATCCTTATAGGAAAAACAAACAGTCCGGTCGGACAGACAATCAGCGCAAGCAGGCACCCAGCCCAATTCAGATTGCTCAGATGCGGATTGCAACTCTGACCACTGTCCAATCCCGGCAGGCAGCTGTCGCGCTGGACACTGCGGGACCACCCCATGCAATCCAAGTGAGCGCCGAACTGTGCAACGGCATTCAGTGATGCCTGTACCGGTCCCTGTAACTGTCCCTGCGCCTCTGCCTGTTCCTGTCGCAGACACAATTCCCGTGCGGTGAGCGTCTTTGTGCGGATTGTTTGCCTTCAATTTGACTACAAACCATAATTTATCTTTTCGGACGTGTCGGCTCGCTGGTCAGCCGAAGCGACAATGTGAGCCGGCCAGCGTCAAGGATTATTGATTATGCAAAGTGCCCGAACTGGACAATGGCGATGGGAGAAAAACAAAGGGCTTAAGTAAAGAAAAGGATTCGACTGAGTATGTGTAAAAAAAAGTACCTTAAGAAAGCAAATCAGAGACTGCACGAAAGGGTTGCAAACTGGACAGCAGAAAATTATGAAATATTCAGTCAGGTTTATACACACACACACACACACACACACACAGAAAAAGATTCCTCAAGGAATTCTTGAGGAAAGTATCCCCTTACAGGACCAGCGCGTGTGTTTTCGGTTATTAGTGAGATAATAGTTTCTGACATTGACCGTTGGAACTGATGCAACTGATGGACTCGCCGTGTTAATGGTCAGTTTCGCTATTTTGGCATGGTTAATTATTATCCTGCAACCGACCGGCCGACTGTGAGAAAGTTGCGCCCAGATTCCTTCGCTTGGAACTGGACAATCTGTCGGGGAAAAGGTGAGCGAAAGGCTTTGGCAAATGGCAGCCGTTGATGGATGCTGACGGATTAGAGCCATAATTAATGATGTCGAAAATATTTGGTGTGAAATTTTCACAAATTGACCTAATCAATGCAGAGCGAAAGCCACAAAGGTGCTGCTCCATAGGACAACTATGTGACCCTAATTTACTAATGCACTTTCTCATGGCATTCCTCTCTTTTTGATGCGCCCCATTTATTTAGTGTACTTTTCCGGTAATTTAATAGATGGTCAAGAAATCCAGGAATTCTTAGTACATTGTTAATCAAGGAATTTTTCTAAGCTATATATCAAACAATATAAAAATGTTAATTATACTAAATTACTTTGAAGAAAATAATTTTATTTATACAATATATTTTTTCGAACGTTCAATATATGGTTTTTGTATTTAATAAAAGTGTTTTGCTTTACGTTTTTAATTTCTATAAAAATGCCTTATTAATATTTTATTTATAACTTTAGATTCATTAAGTGCACTCCCCCAAATGGAACCATACTTTGAAGCTTCCTTAAGCCCAAGAGCCGCTTTAAGCCTTTGTTAGAGCCATTCATTCATAGCATATGAAATTACACATCTATGTGAAGTACTCAGTTGATGAGTCTCAAGTGTCCTAAGCATTATCCTTTTACGCCTTTTGTCTGGCTGAGCAAAAAAAAAAATTGTAAAAATTGAGGCTAAGCTGCTAAAGTGATGCTCTACACAAATTAGAGCTTATCTGTGATGGTGTCAAGTATATATATATATACTAAAATTAATAATTTGTGGAATGATTATCTTTTTTATGTAACATGCTAATACATAATTCCTTTTATTATATTCTATATAAATAAATATGCTGCCTAAAATTAGAGTATTGCATTATTTAACAGGTCTAAACATAATGCATTTCTGTACAGTCATTATTTTTCTGCTCCTCAATAGGCGCTTTAGTTTGTCAATCCAATCCTAACCCAATTTAATCCAATCGAATCCAAACCGGTTCATTCTAATCTCCTGCAATTGCGTTTGGCGCTGCACATTTTTTGGGATCCTTCTTTTTGGGTACCAAATTGTCCCAAAACTATTTAAATTTTTTATGTGCCTTAGGGATGCGGAAGGAAACGGTAATTCAATCGACATTCCCAACTTCAACAGCTTGCGGTCAAACAATAAGATATAGAGAGGGAGAGAGAGAGAGAGGGGGAGAGTAAGAGTGAGAGGAAGAGAGCGAGCGTCACATAAAGTAAGAAGAATTATGGTCGCAATGGCTTAAGAAAAAGATTTCCGAGATAAATGGGCAGCCGGCTAATATCAATATCCTTTGACAAGATCTACAAAATAGTCAAGCTGTGCTCATTAAACGGTATTTTTGTGGCCAGCCAGAAATGCGGCTCGTTGCCCATTGTATCTAAGAGTTTGCATCTTGTTAGCTGTGTGCGTGTGTGTGTGTGTGTCTGTCTGTGTGTGTAAGTGTGTGTGGGACGGCGAGGGTGCACATTAGACAACATTTACAGCTTCCTTGGCGACAATTTGCGGTTGGCGAAAGAGACGAGAAGTGAGAAGGGAGAAGAGCAGAGAGAAGCATCCATCTATGCCTCAACGGCCGCAGACAAAAAGCAGCCTTTGTTTGGGTTTTGGGTTCGGGGTTTGGGCTCGTGGGATCATTGAGCGGCTCCTGCAGCAGCCGTTTTGCTGAAGTGCACTCACAGTGGGAGAAGGAGGGGTTGGGGCAGCTAATGTGCATCTAATATGAATATGTATCTATTGTTTGAGCCACTCAAAATGAGCTGCTTTGTTTCGCAGCGTGGGATACAGCTACAGATGTAGTTACATTCAGCGATAAATCTTAGAGAAGGCAGTCAAAAATCAGCCTACATTGCAATACTACAAACCGGAAAGAACAATCTTATTTTGGGAATAATTTTATTTAATTTTAAAATACTAGTCACAAATATATTAATTACCATACAGATATTTTACTTAAGCGGAGAGTTTCTTTGAAATAAGTTATTTATATGTTTGCATATATTTTTTGAATTTTGAATATTTTGACTAACACGTTCACATTAAGTAAGGTCTGCTTCTGGTTGAATCCTGTCAGGCAGTAAACTAGAATTAATTTGCCTGATCAAGTTGCACAACAATTGCATTATCAATGGCAACGGAAAATTCACAACTTGGCAATCGGTCTGCTGTTCATGCTCAACTAAGCAGCTGCTGGGCTGTCTTTTAATCTCAATCTCGGTTCAGCGTAAACCTAATTGAAATTGTTCACCCTAAAAATTGATGTCACCAAAGATCGGCACACACACACATAGACAGAGATCAGGACCAAAAGTTCAGCATGAAGCAGCTAACGTTCAGCGAGTTCCACTTATAAGCAGAGCTAATCGAGGCATAACACAACAGAAAAATAATAAAAAAATATATATTTAGTATATGTAAAACAATCACACTTGCCGTTACTATCTATAGGAATTATATAAACCATATATGCGATGATAATTAATATATAAATATATATATATATATATATATATATATATATATATATATATATATATATATATATAAATATATATATATATACATAATATAGTTTCTTTTTTTGATATGAATGCTATTTGCTTGCTAATTATGTGTGGCAATATTTGTTATTTTCTTTTTTTAACATTTTATTTATACATATTTTCTATGCAATTTTGTTTACATTTTCAGCTTGACAATTGACAGGCTGTCATAAAAACAAAAACAGCCAGAGGCAACAGGCAGCTAGGGGAGAGCTACGAGAGACATAGAGAGGTGGGCGGGGCGGGGGGCTGCTTAGCATCTTGAGAGCACTTTTGATGAAACGGACGCGCACAAGTCGCCGCTTAAAAGCAGGTCAATCGACCTCGGCCAGCATTTTTTAATGGGGCTTATCAGTCGTTCAAAGAAACAAAATGCTTCTTATCACCAAACTGTCTGCAGCAACAACAACAACTACACTTGAGTTGGCAGCAGTACATAAAAAACATTCATGTAGTACAAACATATGTATATATATACGAAACGCCATATTCTGGGCACCCGCTGTACTATATAAAATATTTTGTTTGTACAAAGTGTCTGGAAAGTTTTTTTTGTAGCTGCCGTTTTTTTATTTTGTAATTTCTAAATTGCCATTTAGGCATGATGAGTCAAACATGAAATCTGTTACTAAGAATTAAATATAATTTCATAATATTTTTCGCTTTCTACAAAATGAGAAAATAAGTAAAGAATATTTATTTTAATTGTTTCTTAAATCTTTTCGATTTTTTGAAAAGGTTTAGCTATAAAATCGATATATTTACCTTTCACGATTCTAACCCATTCGTATTTAGATATTTCTTTTTAATTTCCCTTTATGTTTAAGATAATTTGCAGCCTCAGGAGCTTATAAAATGGGGAAACAATGATAACTTTATAAATAAATCATTTTGTATAGTCTTAGTAATCAATTGAAAAGCCAGATAGGGTGTATTTCCCTGTTTGATTTCTATTAAATATGTAATTCAAATGCGCTATAAGCCGTTGCCATGAGAACTTTGTTAAATGGGGTTTATGTCATAAGCAAAAGCAGCAGTGACAAAGGCACAAATATTGTAAACTAAGTAGTTCCCCTCCACCGCCCGCCCTCTTAACAGCCCTTAACCGTTGTCCGCTCGCTGAAAAGTTTAAGCGATTAGCGCAATTTAGCGAAAATAACACGTAAAATTGCGCGCTTGAACGCCTTTTCAATGGCACTCGAAATGCACACACACACACACATGCACATTGTGACAAGTGCTCATCTAATAGGCCAGAGATAGTGACTGTTGGCAAGGGCTGTGAAAAGGGCGGGAGGCGCCCCGCTGAGCGTGGTTTGGGTGCGTTGAATGTGGGAAAAACGGTTGACGCTGCCGTCACTTGTCACACGCCCACAACAGTGAAAACAACCCTCGTGCATTGGGCAGAGTGTTAAAAACCCGATAAACAATGGCAACAATTGCAGATCCTCACAATCGGATTGCTAATCGTCTCATTCTCATTCTCAATCTCTATCTCCTGCGGATGCGTAAAACTCAATGAGCATTCAAGAGCCAGTTGAGCGAAACCCTCTCAAACCCCGACGCAGGGTTAGCTGCCGATGGCCGAAAAACAAACAAAGAAAACGTAAAAGAGGCAGAGAAGATCTCGTAATCCTTTCAGTGCGCCACTTAAGCCGATCAGGCGTGGCAAACGTGGCAAGACGGTAACCCCTGCACCCAATAACCCATCCCAATAACCCCATGGCCAGGGTCCAGGACCCAGCGCGTGCAGCAGCCTCCGAGCCCATTGTGGACCATTTAGTGTGTGCGGTTCGTCGGCTCTTTAACCCATTTAAATATACGTATCACAGTTTGGCTCGACAAATTAGGGCACTCGGCAACTGCAGCCTCAGCAGCAGCAGCAACAGGGATCATCATCGCCTTTGTTCTTCGGGGCTATCATTGAGTTCGGGTTTGGGCTGTTTTTGTTTGGTTTTTAATGCCCGAGATCAAAATGTTTGCACTGAAGGGTTGATCTTGTTGATCTTGTTTAGCTCCTTCTTTTCACATTCTTATTATTATTATTTTTTTTGGTTCTGTTTATTGCTCTGCATTGCTTTTCTTCTGGTTTGATTTATTTGTATCTGCATTGCCGATCTTGATTTGGGATGCCCGAATGCTCAGGTTCTCTTCTGCTGTCTATTTCGTTTGACTTTTGCACGCTCATCTTTGGTTGGGTTTTGTTGTTTCTTTTTTTCTTTCGGAGTACACGTGCCAAAATAACTCAAAGGATGGTTGTAAAAAATTGAATTGAAGTGTTGTATGTTATGTAATTTGTTTATGATTAACCCAATAAGAAAAATATATTAATAATTATTCATGACTTTAATGTTCAGCGTTTGACAATTCTTTATACATGCTTAATAAGATATAAAAGATCTTCTTAGTATAAATTTTCAGGAAACTTTTACTATGTGATTTTACAGACCCCACTTTTCGAATGATTTCTTAGTGTTCTCTCCAATATACAAATAAGCTTAAATCTTTTTATTGATATATTAATCCCCCTTTCTTTCTCTCTATCTTTCCTTATATTACTTTCCGCAAGGAAACCTATTCCATTTCAAATATAATAGATCCTTTTTAGCCTAATTATTCAAAGCACAAGCATAAGCTGAACTGCAAAGCTTCCGCGTGGAAATCTTTTGATTGATGTTGGCATTGTTTTGGTTTGTCAGGCAGACAACAGTTGTGCAACGCAATTGCCGCATTGCCGCTCAGTTCGGGCTTCGAATTACACCTGGAGGTAGGAATGTGTGGAAAAGGGCGCAACAAAGGCGGCGGCCATTTCAATTATCCTGCAGAAGCAAACAGATTATTTTCATAAATTAGACTTTATTAATCATTAGGACGACAGCATGAGGCAAGTACAAGAAACGGCTCCGAAAGTCCAGCCCATGCTCAGTCGGGACAGTTGAAGGACAACGAGTTGAGCTAGCTGCAAAGGGCATCCCTTTGCGCAAAAGGATGTTGAGCAGCGGTCAGCTTACAAACTGGACATTGGTCAGCGCATTGGTCAGTCACGCACGTAATTTTCGCATATCCTTTTGGGACGCGGACAGGACACCCAACGGGATCAAAGGTCAGCACCGTACTTTTCGGCATTTCTTCTCACAGTACGAGTGCGGCGAGTACTCGTCCAGCTAACAGCAGGAAACTTAAGACGTTTTCACGTTGAATTTTAATGATTTTTATATTCAAATTAGCTTTGCGCGCCCTTCTCGAAAGTGCGCACTTTTTCATCTCCTTTCTCGTTTGCCCAGTTTAACGCCAGGGGAGTGTCCGACTCCCAGTTATCCTCATAGGTCAAGCTGCGCGAATATTTTCAAAATGGCCCTTGTCCATGTCCATGTCCCATATGCGGTTCGCATTGTTACAATACCGCCAAATAAAAAAGGGTCAATTCAAAAAGGGCAACAGTTTATGTTTTTGGGGCGCATGTGTTGAGTGTCTGCGAGGCCATTTTGTTTAAATGCGACCAACCATTGAGCACTGTAAGGCTGACAAAGAGTTGTAATCTCGTGGAAATACTTAGTTAAAAAATAAATAATCGAAAATAATCAAATTGTAATATGGAATTACATTCACTTTCTTCTAAGTTCTTTTCTCCCTTTTATAAGCTTAAAGGTTATATTAGAAAAATAAAGTATTCTCCCAACATTTTAAATTACATAAAGTAATTTTGTAGTATATCCTTTTTTATTTTTATTTTATTTGGCTGATCAACTTCTTATATTAAGCAACTGTCCACATCGATGACCGTAAACTTTTGTGGCTTGCCAGTTCCGTAAAACTAATTATCTGCTCAAACATCCGGCGCTTTTTACTAAAAACGATTTTAAAACTAAAAAACCCTCTTCAAGTGAACTTTGTGGACCTCAGACTCGTTGACTCGTGTGGCTCGTAAAATGTTTTTAATTTATAACTTTATAAGTTTGTTTCTAGAGCAGCGACCAAATGATTTTTAATGGTTTTTTAACTGTCCGGGCGACGTGCTTGTTTTTATGACCAGATCTTGACCACCTCGGCTGACACCTGCAGCTCAAATTGGTGACAACTTTTTGGGGGCACTGTAAGCGCTCTTTGTTCCGCAGATCTTGCTAATTTTGTCACATCCATGCGGTGCGAGTACCTGACAGATACAACTGAATCTGTGCAACTGTGCAACTGTTCAAGCTGTTAGCTCCTCCTAAACACACCTTTGTTTGTTGCTGACAAACGCTTTCATCTGAGCCGCCTGCTCTCATCCGGCTGCTTGCGCTTCCCTGGAACTGTGTTTACAGGTAGTGCACTTCCGGAATTGCTGCTGCCCATAAAAAGCTACTTTAATGAAGATAAATCTCGTTATGTGTGTTTCGCTGGAACAAGCAAGTATCTGTCAAATACACAGTTTGTCAGATAAGCAGTTTATGTTTTGGGTTTGAAATTTCACCTTTTGACACCCAAGAACGACTCTCGCCGCGATTCGCTTGACATGTAAATTAATAAACTCCTGGCCACACAGTGTCCCGTATGCTGTATGCCGGCTAACAGGCGCGTAACAGTCAATTATTTGCATTTGAGTCGCATATCCTGTTTCTGGTACTGCTGCCGTTGCCAGCATCCAGTTTCGGCAGCATCATTATTAACACTTTCCACGGCGCTGCACAGCACTTGAACCTAGCTCTCAGCTGTTGTTGTTGTTGTTGTTGCTGCTTTCTGTTATTTCATATAATTACACCATCAAGTTGACTGATGACACAAATGAATCCTTGTCGCTCCCTTACAACACGATCTGCATAAATTCATAATTTTTCTCTGCTTCGCGCTGGCCCAAAACCGAAACCCTTTTTCGTTTAGCGGGGTGTCCTTTGGCTTAGGGATTGCTGTTTGACTTTTGCTTAATCCTGAATTCCCTGACTTTCATGAATATATGTATATGTGTGGGCTTCTTTGATCTGTAGATCAAAATAATCTTTATAAGCTCATTTCTCATATATTACATAAAAAGATATATATCTAGAACTATGAACTATAATTGGAAAAGGTTTCGGTTTGCAATAGATTTATGTTCAGAAGGGAATATTTTTGATAGATATATACCGCAATACTTACCGTTTTCTATTAAAGCCTAAAAGGAGCACAAATGAAATGGAAGCTAATATATATATAATAGATAATATCATTATATTTCTTCTCTCCCAAACGTTGACAAAAGTCGAATGTTAACTTTAAGAAAATATATTTTAAAGATGCTTTCCTTTCAAAGTGGATGAATATAGATGAAGTGGAACAAAGTACCCCCAAGGTGCGTGGCGATTGTTAAGAGAGATGCCATATGGTGTTTGCTCTGTGCTAATGCGTTTTCGTCCTACCTCTGGCTGGGTCGATCTGTCATACGGCACAATTCGTATGTCAAAAATTGTGACACTTCAATTTCTTGCAAAAAGAGAAAAAAAAGCGAACAGAGAATCAGACGAGCCAAATGTGCGACAAATGAGCAGCGTTTCCTCCTAGGATGGGATAGAGGAGGACGAGAATGGAAATGGGAATGAGGATGAACTGGAGCGATGGCTGTGTGTAGGTGCAGCCGTTGCTGGGCAGAAGGACATGCGCCTGTCACTCGTACGTTGTCATGCGTCAAAAAGACACACACACACACACAAACACTCACAACCAGCAGAGATGAAGTCAAAGCAAACAACATGAAATGGCAGCGCAGGAAAATTAAATTGAAAATTTCAACGCAGAGCAACCAGGTTGCCACAGTTGACTCTTTTGATAAACACACACACACACATACTTGCATGATTTTCAGGCTGCCTTTTGCGCATTGCAAAATGTTGATTACAACTTCCAACGACAACAACAAACACAACATCAACATCAACAGCACACGGCGACACATGAGCCCGACATTTCCGCCTTTGAGGCCGCAGCCGCAAAAGGACATGCGCCAAAAAAAAGGAGCAAAGGAAATGAAAAAATTTACAAAACGCGATTCGCAGTGCAGCAAGTGGCCGACTGACTATCCTATACCCTATAATGCAAAAACGATGACATATTAAACAAACGAATTTAGACATACGGAACTAGAAATAAATACAGGATTCCCTAAATCCTTCCCTGGAAATTTAGATTTTTGCGATTTGCGGGAGCAGGAGTTGGCGCTGGTGGGCAGCAATAGGTCGGGCCTCAATTTTTGTACCGATCTTTAAAGAAGTGGCCACTTACTGAACTTCCAAGTTTGGTAACTGTAGCTTAAAAATTGTGGGAGATATAGGCTTATCCGAACCTTAGGGCGGTGACGTTGAAAGCATTCTAGTTGGGCCGGAATGTCAAGGTCGCAATCTTTTGGAGAGCTCAGTAGCTTTCTACATACGAAGTTTGGTGACTCTCAGTTTGAAACTCTATGTGATATAGATTTTATGGGGGAGATCACCAGCTATCTACATATCAAATTGAGGAGTATATGTAATCAAATTGCCAGCAACCCAGCCGGCATGGCACAAAAATCTTATCACTTTGTCTGAGTTGGATAACTAAAAGTATAAATCCAAAGACTCAAATCTTTATCTTCAATAGCGCTGAAAAAAGTTGCGCGCATCCAGACGGACAAACGGATAGCAGGACGGACATTGTTTCACTTTGTGAACGATTATAAAAAATATACAAAATTACTAATTGTGATAGAAATTTTAAAAACAATTTTTATTAAAGGTTGTGAACAAAGAATATGCAGTTGAATTGCAATTTAAACGTAGTAATTAATGGTAATAAATATTGTTCCTTAATGTTAACTGGCTTTGTCACCACAAAAATGGTAAAGCCCCATAGTCGCTGACATTTTTACAGGATATAAATAAAAGTATCCATATCTGGCTTGGGTTGGCTTTGTTGTATTTTAACTGGAACGCGTTGTCAAATAAAAAAGCGTCAACCTGGAGCATTGACTTCCCAAACAAAATGGCGGCTCGTCACAGCGCTTGACTTTAAGAGCTGATGAAAATGATGTGGAAAAATGAAGAAAAACTCAACTCAGCTCGGCGGCTCACCTGTGTCAGGCTGGCCAGGAGCCGCAGTCAAAACAGGACACTTCAAGCAAAAGCAAACAACATTTTAATATAGTAAAAATAAAAAAAATGAGAAAACGGAAAAACTACAAATCACATTTCCTGTGCGGCGTCAACTTCCTGTTTGGTAAAAATCTCCAAGTCACTTTTTCACACGGCGTTGGCGACGCTGCTGTCATGTGACAACTGAAAAATCAAACGAACCTGCCACAGCTGGCCGTAGCTTTGATGTTGCATGCAACGTCGTCTATTTTCCGCTGTGTGTCTCTTAATTGTCAGCCAGTCCGTCAGTCAGTTCTACAAGTCAGCTCAGTCAAGGTAGTCCTGTTTGGTCAGTCATGCACTCAATCTGTGGTCGGACAGTGTCCAGGATAACAAACGTACCCAAATGACTCAGGACATGCAGCCGTGCAGCCCTCCTTACCACACCCCACCTCACCACCAGTCGGGACGAAGTCCGCGGCCTCACACCCCCTCTCGCAGCAGTTGCAGGAAGTTTGACTTCCTAAGCGGAACTCACAGCGTTATCCTTCCATGGGAATTTGAATGCTCGGCCAGGGGGTAGTACAACATAGTTTGTTACAACCAAAGGGTACTTGGTTTATGGTCTATGATTGCATTAATTATATTAACTTTATGAGAAAGCAAAAAAATTGATTTGGCAACCATTTGAGCCCATTTAATGTACTTGTTAAATGATAATTTGGGGTAATAATTGTAAAAATTGCTCTAGTCGGGACATACACATAATTTCTTGGCACTTAATGAGGAGTATTGAAAATTTAAAAAAAAAAATTAATTCGCAATTACCAATAAAAAATTAAAATTATCGCGGTGTCTTTGGCCGGGAATCGAACATGGGACCCTCTGCTTCAGATGCAGAACTCTTATCGACTGCACCACACTCCCATTTAAATTCGCTTATGATATAACATAACTTAAGCATACAAAAAACAAGTAAGATTGCTCTAGTCGGGACCTCCCGACTAGGAGATACCCTGAACCCAGCATTTAACACATACACACAAACTCTCGGCACTAAA